>JXTB01000015.1:1961139-1986705 GCA_002914805.1 Parasponia andersonii
AATTTAATCCTCATGCATATAACACTTATATACTAAATTTATGGTCACATAAATAAACTAGGGATTTTCTGATATTTAAAGGCATACAAATTATGCACAAATTCAAATAAAAAAAAATGTCATTTTATTAATTCAGCAAATATCCAAAATATACATGCTTTTAGGGTATAAACTCTAACACCTGATATTTTAAATTTTAACAGAATGAGACGCACCTACAGGTAACTTAAATCTATCCACTACTCTGATGAAAATATTTGCCTAAAAAAATAAATAATACTTTGTTGAAAATATGATTTAATCCAAAATCTTTAGATGCGGACGGAAGTGCTCTTTACTAACTGAATAAGTTTGGTCATAAATTCGTCCTTTAAAAGACTTGATATTTCTAGTTTTCGCCGTTATTAAGAAAAAATAATTATTTATATAGAGAGAGATACGGATGGAGCAAGAGTCGTCATGCATATACATGTAATTTAATTAAATAAAAAAAATGTAAGTTTTAAGGCGTCCAATTTTAGATGATTAACAGCCATCACATAACCTAACCAATTAAAAACATAATCAGATTTGACCAAGAACAAGCAAATGAGAGTAAAAATCACACAAAGAATATTTACATGATTCAGTTAAGATCTCTCTTAGTCTACATTTATGGGACTAAGTCCAGCAAAGATCAAATTACACAGTATAGACTTATACATAAAAGAGAAACTTTTTTTCTACTTAGACGCCGCCACAAGCTAATCTACCTCCAATTGATGTAAATCTGAAGTAGCTAAGTCTCCTACTCAGTGTACATAAGCTAGACTCCCCCTAACCTAGTCATCAAGAGTCCCTCGCAACTGCAACTCGAACTCCCTTTGAGCTAGACTAGTCAATAAAATGCCTCAATTATACAAGGCTTGAATCCTTCAAGTTATTGATGATGAAACGATAAGACGATGAACCTGGAGAAGCTCTTGGCTCTGGTGTTAGATCTGAATTTTCACTCTAGAGACCTGAGAGAGAAAGCTAAACAGTACAGATATTTATATAAAGGAATCTGGCAGCTACACAAAACGAAAAAAAAAAAAAAAAAAAAAAACATCAACAACGTTATCGGCGGCCATTATCCACAAAGGTCATTCCAGGAGTGTGAGTACTGCAAATACGTTATAAGTAAACCATAAAAAGCCAATCATGTAATTTGCATTGAATATCTAAGTGCTAAAATAGGAAGAATGAAGTGGTTCACTCAGTGTAAGTACTCATCAGAACATTGTCAATACTATCCATTGAGTTTACCAAAATAAAATCACTTTATTTTTTTAAGAAAAAGAAAAGGGTCATATTTGAGCTTTAAGATGAATTGAAGCTCATTTTAAATATGATTATACAAAATACGTAATACATGTCTTCCATTTCTCTTCATCTTAAAGATGAATTGAAGCTGATTTTGAATATAATTATACAAAATATGTGATACATGTCTTTCTATTCTATTCATGACCGGAAGCATTGGAAGCACTACTTGTTGGGGAAAAAAAAAAAAAAAAAAGCAACATCTCGTTCCCATATCTGAATGTGTAAATTTCTAGGGAAAAAAATATAGAGAGAGATTGTCAAAAGGTCGTGTTTTACAGTTTATCAAATTATCAACAAGAGAGATTTCCTATTACAAAAATTTATGCCACTTAATGGCTGAATTAGCATGATATTACATATTCGTGCTATAAATTCACATACATACTGGAACTTAAATTTTATTAAAATATATATATAAATAAAAAAGAAGTTCAATTATAAGCTATTCAAATTTTTAAGCTTAAAGTTGAGTCGCCTCAACCAAACTGAGTGAAGCACCATGTGAATCACATCATACGGTTGGGCAGGCCGATTCAGCACAAAATGCCTCTTAACCTTGGACACCCTCTTATACATTTTCAAGTACTGGTTATTTGAGATCCCTTCTAAGATATTCTTAATTTCTGGTATCTTTGAGACTGGGATTTGTATGGAAAATTGGCTCCAATTAAGTACATCACTAAATGGTAGTGAGTAACTATCAGAGATAATCACTGGGACACACCTCGCATTTATTGCCTCCACCACTCTTGGGCTTGCCACTTCATACCCACTTGGGCACAAGCAGAACTTGCTTTGGCCCATTAGCTTGGTGTAGTTTTGGTCCTTTTGGAGCTTCTCATGGACTCGAACGTCGTTGTCTTTGTCTTTCCAATGCTGGAACAAGAGCTGCCTAATATATCCATGGACCCCACCCGCAAAGAAGGCTAGAATTGGGCGATTATTTGGGCCTTGTCCCAAATCAGGTGGGCCTAACGTTCCACCAAGCAAGTTGATTTCAGGTAATGAGACATCTCTTTTGGGCTGAAATCCTTCTGAGGTGTTGGCGTTGCATAGGACTCTAATGAAGTTTTTCAAATGTTCAGGTTTGTCATGCGAAATTTCTGGTGCCTGAATTTTGGAAAATAGAAAAATAAACCACCAAGATTGGACCCTTAGACTCAGTATTTACAAAAGATATAGTCTCATGCGTGATTTCATATTTAATAGATGAAAGACAATATTAACCAGTCCTAACTGAAAAGATGTGAACCACCATTACTACATTATGCCATTAAAAAAAATAAATAAATAAAATTCAATTGTCAATAGTTGTAGTTAATTAACAATATTCTCAAACAGATGTACTTATGCTACGTCTTATCACTACAAATTTGTGACATCTCAATTCAAAATAGGTTGATCTAACACTTATTTCACATAGCTTCACACGATAATTTTTAACTAGTTGAAAAATAACCCAGTTTTTAACAATTATCAATAAGATTAGTATAATGCATGCCTTTTCATAAAACATAAAAATAAGATGAGTATAATGCATGCCTCATCGAAAAAAATAAAAAGAAAATACTAAACATCTTGACAAGTCATCTTAAGAAAATAACATGTGACAATTTGGGTGATAAATTAATTATAAGTGGTTCATACACTAAATATTGACAAACGATGTAATATCACGTCATTCAAGTTATTTTTCCCGCATAATTTAGCACTCCTAAGAGAAACAACCGCAATAACTCACCCAATCGTGGCAAGAAACCATGAAATGATCAGCTCCATTGCTTCTGTTCCAATAGCGATACTTATTGGCCACAACACCAATGTAGTCATTCACAAGTCGGCATAGGCGTTCTCGGCTGTAGTCAGCTTCGGAAAGCATCGGGTTGTAAACAAAGGTAATGATGTTAACCACACTCAAGGGCAGAAAAAATATGTGTGCCTCATCTGGATTTCTAGCTCTAAAGAGGCTCTTCTCACTCTCTATTTCGTCCATGAATTGGCCTTCAATGGCGTATATGTCTTTCACCGGCGCCATGTGGAAGAGTGGGGGCTCTCCTTCCTTGTAGCTCCACACTTTGAATCTCTTCACCATCTCTACGTGACTCCTGATTTTGTTACCCCAAAAAAAAAAAAAAAAAAAAAAAAAAAAAATTAACACACCACACCAAAAAAAAAAAAAAAAAAAAAAACGAAAAATGAAAGCACAACACTTATTAGGTTAAAGATATTGGATTTTATATTTTATAATCAAACATGGTACGAGAACATAGTTGTTACCAATTTTAATAGTAAGTGTTTGGTAATAGTATTAGCGCTTACTGATGAAAAGCATATGCATTTCTATAAATTGAACCTCTTGGGACAAAACTCTCATTCTTCTCCCCCTTGAAACTCCTCGAAACAATAGCTTCGCGAATAGCTGTTCGGGCCTTAGCCAAATCATGCTCGATCCTCTCCGAACTACTCTTCTTGATAATCTGCTCAAAAATCAAACAAGATTATGTGTTAGCTGAAAACTTGAGGCGGAACACACAATATTCTAAAGTTCATTTCATCCGTTAATGATAAAACTTTTCCAATGGTGCTCACTTTCTTTGCACTCTGATAACTATTAGTAGTACTGTTCGGATGCACAGAACTTGAGAGAAACGAGTCTAAAGAAACTTTTGGTGGAGTTGTGTAGTTGGTATAAGAAATATTACTAGGAGGAGTGGTTTCACTATGAGTACTCTTATTATTGTTAATGAAACTATTGCTGAGAGAGTAATAATAAGAGTGGATGATTAACTGGCTTTGGTTTAAGGTTATGTTGTGGGAGAAGAAAAGAAGAAATAGGAGAAGGAAAGTTGAAAAAAGTAATAACGAAGTTGTGGAGCAGCTTAAGGCTGAAGCCATGGTGTCCGTCGGAATTATCGATTGGTTAGCTTTTTCTTCTTCTTAAGAGATGTACTCTTTATTCAGTATTGATTAAAGCAAGGATATAGTACTAGCCAGAAGCTTATTTGCTGCGTATAATATTATTCGAAATACTATTCTTTTGCCAGCTTAGAGTTAGATCTAGTTGTAGTTTCTAATAAACGTACTAAACACTTAATAATCTTTTTTGACTTGCTACGATTTGGAGGGAAAAAAAAAAAAAAAAAGGTTGCTATTGAAGGTAAGTTACTAAAAGTTTGAAACTCCATGACTAAAAATACAAAAGATTAGCGTGACTACGTCGTCACCAAAAAAATTCTATAGCTAAAAGTTTCATCCTCAACAAAAAATTTTGTTTTGAGCTATGCAATTAATAGTGAGTAGAAAATTTATTTTGAAATTGAAAGCCTTCCAATTAACCACATGAAGTGGAGTAACATAAAAGGATTGACCAAGCAATTTAGCCTCTCTTCTTTTTCTTTTTCTTTTTCTTTTTTCTTTTTTTTCCTGAGATTTTATCAGTTTTGTTATGGTGCTTCCGGGGTTTCAAATGAATTGCCCAATTAGGAGTTCAAAATGTAGAGTTTAAGGGATCTCTTGGATCACAAACTTCTTGAACTTGATGCCTTTTGATTGAACTGCAAGCAATATGGATGCTAGAACTCCGAGCAGCATTGAAGAAAACACATGATCTCACCAATATATAAAATCTCACGGATGCCTTGAAAAGTGTTATAGCTTCTTTTCTTTTTTTTTTCTGTTTTTGTGCTACTTAAATGAATTAAGAGCCTATATATAGCTAGCAGCAGATGATAAACTAAGGAGACTTAAAAGTAATAGCATGGATAAGTACTAGATACTTTTAATAATCTTTAAAATTGGCTCAGATTGATAGGAGTTGATTGAATCTCGACTAAGATTAAGGACTCTACATATTGCATCAGTAATCTGTACTGCAATTATATAATGCTTGGTTATGATATGACTTTTTTCGGATCACTAGAAATTTAATTTTTCTTCTCTCTTGTATAAAACTTTGTGAAACTCATCAAGAAAATGCTTCTAATATGCATATATGTATCATAACAAATACAATAAATGTGCAAATGAGGTAACGAGAGAGGTCTTGAAATAGAGCTAGACCATCGAAGCCTATAGAATTAATGTCATTTATTAGTACGTAGAATTTTGACAAATTAATTAGAAATTAGAAAAGTTTCAAAATAGATCAATTACGTAAAATTTTATGGAACAAAAAAAAAAAATTTCTTTCTTTTTCTTTGATTTTTCTTTCACTATTTTTTTCCCTTCAAAAATCCAAGTTTCAAACCTGGAAGAAATATTAAAGCCCGAGGGAAATATTTTAGCCGATGATTCTAAAAAATTAGTAGTTTTATATCAAATAAAAGTAGCTAACTTACAAGTAAAAATTGCCAAAATAGAAAGTCTAATGTCCTCTAGAAAATTCAAGTGAAATTCAAGTGGCCCGGCTCTGCTTTTCACCTAATTAAGGATTTTCAGCTCTTTCATTTGGATTAATTTTGGGGTAGAACACTTTGAATGGCATTGAAACTCACATTGAGAAATCTCAAACGGAAAAGTTTGTTGAGGACCAAACAAAATATAACAAGTAACTTTTCAACGGTAATACCTACCACTTCAGACATAATAAAATTACAAAACTAACCTCACGAACAATTTGGAAGCTTGTAAAGTTGAAAGTTAGGACTAAAATTTTAGTGACAAAAAGTGGTAGATTCAAATTTAAAACAAATACACTAGCAAAAATAATTAGTTTATAAACGAAAATGGTGTTAAGTCTTTTTTTTTTCAAGAAAAAGGCTTAATGACACATCCTGGGTTCAGTAAAATAAAAAAAAAATAATAAAAAAAAAGGACGGCATCTGGCATTTTCTTGCTATTCTTTTTTTTAGACTTTTTTTATTGGCGAAATTCCAAATTTGCAACTATTTTTTCCATTCCTAATGTCACGACCCGAGGCCGTGGATAATGGCAGAATGAGTATTTCATAAAATAGAAATACAAAAAAAAAAATATTTTTGAAAAATTACTCAATTAATTCAAAATTTTGTCCCGGAGTCTCTAACCTTTCAAAACTGGCCTCAACAAAATACTTAATTAAAAATAAAATCTCACAGTTATGTGTCACTCATTGAACATAGACCGTAATTAAAACAATTGTTTAATAATCATATATCACAAATCATCTCACACTCAAATACAGACACAAATAATAAAAGCCATGTCCAGATCTCATATTTTAGTTTATAAAGTTTAATGAAATCCAAATTCCTACTTAAATTTAAATATTTCATAAGTCTCGTAGGAATTTACCAAAATATAAATAAACTTGTTATTCTGCAAATATCTCGATCTGGTTCTTCTGATCCAGATCACACTAAGTGCCACCTGAGGGGAAGAATAGGGTGAGCTAGTGCCCAGTAGAGAATCGATTTCAAGTTTTTATATATATAAAAAATATACTCATGTTGAAAGTCCTACATGGTTAGTAGTCCACTCAAACAGTTCACAAAACCCAAGTGCAAATCATAGTCTAATAGTTCAAATATTCCAAACTATTGTAAAATACCCATAAAAACTAGTACATATCTATTTAAGCCAACATATAACAATACATATAATCATGATATCCTAGTGGATTTCTCGTAAGTCCGAACTACCTACAGAGGTGTCGTAATTCCGATCACCCAATGTGGGGCATCGTAAGTCTGATCACCCAATATAAGGCATCGTAAATATGTGAATATATGCAAATGTTATATGAATGATAGAATAAAGATATACACTATTTCCACAAAATCTCAAAATAATCCATGCAGTGTTCTTTAATCAAACAACATTTAGTCCTCAAATCTTATTAGATTTTCTAAGAATTTTGGCATTATAACAGCCATTTTTGATCAAAACTCAAAAATCAAATTTCTTGCAGAAAATAGTTTTAAATAGTATATATACAATACGCCAACCAGTGTGACGTACCTCCCAAGCAGTTTATATCTCAAATTAGATCAAAACAGATATAAATACAATTTTATAAATCATTTTACGAAATTCCATATTTATCAAAAATATGTGAAAATCAAAATTAAACCAATTTGAAGATCAAGTAATCGAATCCCTACCTCAATCGAGCGTCCAACTAGCGTTACAAGGCTATGGATAAAGTTTAGTGCCAATTGAGTATCGTTTGGAAGAGTGGATGTCATTTTTGAGCCTTTGGTTCCTGGGTTTGAAAACTTGATTTTTAAACAGAGCTTCAAATCATGAAACGGACTTCACTACTAAATTCAGAACACCCAAAAATCCTATGTTAAACATATAATATATCCAATTTGGATATGGGCCCCACGGCATACAAATCAAGGCAAAATGTAGTCCATATATATCTCATTTTTCATCATTTTTAACGTAGATTCCAAAAATGACATTGGTTTTAAAATCTAACGGTCCGATCAAAAAGTCAATTCCGTAACTATTTAGACATAAAACTGTCAAACGAAATTAAAATCAAACGGAGTAAAATTGAGTTACGAGATACCTGCCACCAAATTGCCCTTGAGGAGACGAGTCCACGGTGACCAATTTTGCGGTGAACGGTGGTCAGAATCGGCTCCGGCGAGCAAAATAAACCGCGAGGTTTTTCACTGTTTTTCGTTGATCGCGAGCTCTGATGCGGCTGGTTCTAGTGGCGGAAGCTTCGTCCAGTGACGGTGCTTCGTTTCCGGGTGCCGGTGAGGTTCGACGATGATCGGAGGAGGAGCAGTGGCAGTTGGCGTGAAAGAGCATCACGGGGGCCTCGTGGGAAAAGAAGGAAAATAAGGAGGATTTAAGGGCAATTTTCATAACTGTAGTGCCACGTGTCAGCACCAGAATCAATGGGCATTATTTTGGTTATTTACATTTTGACCCAATTTTCTGAAAATTTTCTCAAAAATATCCTTAAATAATTACATTTTGACCCCAAATTTTCAAATTTTCTTCGCGCTTTTGTCCAAATGAATCTAGACTCAAATCTGTCTAGATTCATCCTTTTTTTTTTTTGAAAAAATAGGCTCAAAAGATCACAATACTCTTTCTTAAAATAACGGGTTTTACATCCTTCCCACTTTAAAAGAATTTCCTCCCGAAATTCAAGTACAAGGCATAAACTTAAAGTACAACCTCGAGCTGAAAATTAAACAAGTGAGGGTATTTTTCATACATCTCTGTCTCGAGTTCCCAAGTGGCTTCCTCTTCCTTGTGGTGATTCCAAAGAACTTTGACAAGTGGAATTTATCTATTGCGAAGCACTTTAAGTTCTCTTCCCATTATTCGAACCGATTGCTCTTCATAAATAACATCCTCTTGAATTGGTATCTCCACGTATTGAATTACATAGGATGGGTCAGGAATATATTCCCTCAGTATTGAAACATAAAAGACACTGTGCACATGGCCCAACTGTGGTGGTAAGTCCAATCGATATGCTACTGGCCCAATTCTTGTAGTAATCATAAATGGTCCAATATATCTTGGAGCTAACTTTCCTTTAACTCCAAATCTAGTAACTCCGCATCTTGGTGTGACCTTTAGAAACATTTGGTCACTAACGTGAAACTCTACTTCTCGTCTCAAGGGATCTGCATAACTCTTTTGATGACTCTGAATAACCTTAAGTCTTTCTCTTATCATGTTGACCTTTTCAGTAGTCTCTTTCAACAATTTTGGCCCAAGAGTAACTTACTCCTCTACGTCAACCCAACATAAGAGCGACCTACTTGGTCTACCATATAATACCTCATATGGAGCTATACCCAAACTGATTTGGTGGCTGTTATTGTATGTAAACTCCACTAATGACAAATGATCATCCCAGCTTCCACCTAAGTCCAGTATACATGAGCGAAGCATATCTTCAAGAATTTGAATTGTTCTCTTGGATTGGCCATCTGTCTGTGGGTGATAAGCTGTACTATGATTTAGTTCTATTCCCAAAGCTTTATGTAAAGCTCTCTAGAACTTGGATGTAAATCTTGGATCTCTATCAAAAATTATACTGGAAGGTACTCCATGTAAACGAACAATGTGATCCATAAAAAGATGACTAAGTCTGTTGAGAGAAAAGTCAATTCGAATTGGTATAAAATAAGCAGTTTTAGTCATTCGATTAACAATTACCCAGATTGCATCATTTTTTCTTTGAGTCCTCGGCAATCCCATTACAAAATCTATAGTAATCTTATCTCATTTCCATCCTAAGATAGGCAATGGCTGAAGTAATCCAGCTGGTCTTTGATGTTCTACTTTTACTTGCAGACAGGTTATAAACTTAGCCACAAAAGTAGCTACGTCTCGTTTCATGCCTTTCCACCAATACTGCCTCTTTAAGTCATGGTACATCTTAGTACTACCGAGATGTACTGCAAACTTAGATTTGTGAGCTTCAGTCAAGATAGTCTCTCGAGGGTGTGGATCATTAGCTACAGCTAACTTTTCATTGAAGAGTATAAATCCTTCTCTATTAGTGCTCCAACTATCTAGTTGTTCACCATTTTGAAGTTAGTTCCAGATTTTCTTTAATTCTTGATCTTGCCATTGGCTCTATTAAGCTATGTGAAGAAGTGAAGGAGTAGCCACTACATTGCTAACACAAGCAATATTGTTTCTCTCGGAATACTCCAAATTATAATCACCAATAGTGACTAAATTTTTCCACTCTTCAAGTATTAAAAAAGCAAGTATACCATGAGATTTACAGCTCAAGGCATATGCTACCACATTTTCCTTTCCAGGGTGATACTGAAGATTGAAATCATAATCCTCCATATACTCAATCCATCTCCTCTATCTCAAATTCAAATCTCATTGACTGAAGAGATATTTCAAACTCTTGTGATCGAAGTAAATATCAATTTTAACATCATACAAGTAACATCTCCAGATCTTGAGAGCAAATATTACTGCTGCCAATTTTAGATCATGAGCAGGATAATTCTTTTCATAAGGTTTCAACCGACGAGAAGTATAAGATACAACTCGGCCATTTTTCATTAAAACACATCCCAATCCTAGACTAAAAGCATCTGTGTACACCATATATGGTTCACTACTATCAGGGACAATTAGAATAGGTACAGTTGTCAGTTTTTCCTTCAATTTCATGAATGATGTCTCACACTCGTCATTCCAAGCAAACGTGACATCTTTCCTCGTTAACTTGGTTAAAGACAATACAATACTCGAGAAGTTTTCCACAAAACAACGATAATAACCAGCTAAACCAAGGAAACTCTGCACCTTAGTAACATTTCTTGGTCTTTCCCGTCTTAGAATAGACTCTATCTTAGACGGGTCAACTGAGATACTATTTTGAGAAATCACAAGGCCCAAGAATTTAACTTCTATCATCTAGAAATCACATTTCAATCTCTTCGCATATAACTGATGATCTCTCAAATTCTGAAGCACGATCCTTAAATGTTCAGCATATTCTTCCTGAGCCTTAGAATAGATCAAAATGTCGTCAATAAACACAACCACAAATCTATCCAAGTAAGGCCTGAAGATTCTACTCATAAGGTCCACGAACGCTGCAGGTACATTCGTCAATCTGAAAGGCATAACCAGAAACTCAAAATGACCATATCGAGTCCTGAATGCAGTTTTTGGTATGTCTTCTTCACGTATCTTCAGTTGGTGGTATCCAGATCTCAAATCTATCTTTGAAAAGAATTTGGATCTACCGAGTTGATCAAACAACTCATCAATCCTTGGCAAAGGATATTTGTTCTTTATCGTAAGCTGGTTTAGCTTTCTATAGTACACACAAAGTCTAAGTGTACTATCAGCTTTCTTGGCAAAGAGAACTGGAGCACCCTAAGGTAAGGTACTACTCCTAATAAACCCATTTGACAATAGGTCATCTAGTTGTTCTCTTAATTTAGTCATCTCTACAGGGGTCATTCGATAACCGGGAATAGAAACTAGATAAGCTCCAGAAACTAGGTCGATACAGAATTCAATCTCTCTGTTAGGTGGTAATCTAGGTAAATCCTTTGGAAAGACATCAGGAAATTCACTAATCACTGACATCCATGGATACTGATCTGTAGTTCCAATCTCTCTATTAATGGTAAACAGACTTCCATAACATTCCAATTTCTTTATCCCACTAATGCATGCTCTCAAAAGAGGATTGGGTCTTATTGAATCCAAACCAGCTTGATACGCAACTGAATACCCATCTTTAGAATAAAGAGTCACTTTTCTTCTATGACAATCCACTATAGTTCTATATTTGGACAACCAGTCCATACCAAGAATCATATCAAATTGGTCCATAGGTATCACAATCAAATTAACTAATAACTCACATCCATCAATGACGATATAACAAGAGTTACATATAGTAGACACACCATAGACATTTCCTAAAGGAGTATCAAGATTCAAACCAGGATCAAAAGTTTCAGATTTTAAACCCAACACATTAGCAAATAACACATATATAAAGGAATGTGATGCACTGGTATCAAATAACACATGAGCCTAACAATGATAAAGTAAGATCATACCGTCGACCACTCTAGGTTCAAGCTGATCATATTCTTCTATCCCGATAACTGCATAGGTTTAACCTTTTCCCTTTCCTTTGTTTCCTCTGCCTCTGCCCGGATGACTACTGCTAGATCCAGGAATACTACTATAGGACTATCCATAACCTCCTTGTGTTCCAGATGCCGGAGGGGTCTAGCATCCTGTGGTAAAGGTAGAACCCTGAAGACTATACTGGTGCTAAACAGAAGGGTTAAAAGTCAGAGCTGAGCTCTGGAAATGAGAAGGCCTAGTTTGCTGACTAGGGATGGGTATCGAAATTACTTGACTCCCCTATGGTCCTCTAGTGGTCGGTGAAGAAGTCTGTAAAAGCTGGGGGCAATTTCTTCTAAAATAGACCTGTTGACCACAGTAGTGGCAGGAATACGAAGTAATACATCCACTTCTTATTGAAACAAAACTGCCACTACGTCCACTGCTCTGTGAACCCTGTTCTTGTCATCGACCCTTTTTCATTTTCGGTCAGTACCTTTTCCCTTATATCCACCAATAGTTCCTCTATCACCAATCAGTGTAGCTTCAATTCTCTGAGCTATACCATAAGCCTCAATAAGGGTAGTAATTGGAAATAGCTCAAGTCTGGTGTGAATCTCTGGCCTTCAGTAAGTTCTGAAATGAACTACTTGAAGTCTCAAATGGTTTCCAAATGTATGAGCATACTGGGAGAATTCCACAACTCTCGTATAGTATTCATCAATAGTCATACTACCTTGGCGCAAGATATTGTACTGTTTTCAGCATCTCATTAACATGGTCGTCATTGGCATACTGTCCTCTGAACATTTCATCAAACTGTTCTCAAGTCATAGTGGTAGTGGCATGAGTCAACTTAATAATGCTCCTCCAATAATCAGCAGCATCCTGAAGCAAGTACATTGCAAAGCACACTCTAAACTCTGCTGATACTGCCAAAGTATCAAATTTCATCTAAACTTCCCTAAGCCATCTCAATATAGCTGCGGGATCGTGTTCGCTATAAAAGTTCGGCGGGTTCAGCTTAGTAAAATCTCTGAAGCTTTTAGATCGGTCATTTTCAGCAATCGGCCTTGTCATAAGACCAGGTATCCTCTGCATAGCTTGCTGAAGAGCATCAACAATATTAAAAGCACTTGTTGTGGAGGAGCATCTTGTTTTCTCTCAAGTTGAGGTACTCTTCTTCTTAGAGACATTTTTCTTGATCTGTATTTCAATATATCCAACGTATTGGTAAGATAACGATATTGTACGACTTATGTAGAAGAAATGTCCAGTCTAGTTCAATGAATGACGCATTCTGAGTATTTTAAATTAAAATCGTGCTCTGATACTAAATTTTCTGTCATAACCCAAGCTCGGGGTCAGTGGCAGAATAAGTATTTCATAAAATAGAAATACAAAAAAAAAATTAAAAAATGACTCAATTAATCCAAAATTTTGCCTCAGGATCTCTAACCTTTCAAAACTGGCCTCAACAAAATAGTTAATTGAAAATAAAATCTCATAGTTATGCGTCACTCATTGAACATAGACTGTAATTAAAACAATTGTTTAATAGTAGTACATCATAAATCATCTGATACTCAAATACAGACACAAGTAATACAAGCCATGTCCAGATCTCATATTCTATTTTATAAAGTTTAATGAAATCCAAATTCCTACTCAAATTTAAATATTTCACAAGTCTCGTAGGAATTTACCAAAATATAAATAAACTAGTTATTCTACAAATGCCTCGATCTAGTTCTTCTTGTCCAAATCACACTAAGTGCCACCTAAGGGAAAGAAGGGGTGAGCTAGTGCCCAGTAGAGAATCAATTTCAAGTTTTTATATATATAAGAAATATACTCATATTGAAAGTCCTACATGGTTAGTAGTCCACTCAAACAGTTCACAAAACCCAAGTACAAATCATAGTCCAATAGTTCAAATATTCCAAACTATTGTAAAAACATCCATAAAAACTAGTACATATCTATTCAAGCCAACATATAACCATATATGCAATCATGATGTCCTAGTGGATCACTCATAAGTCCGAGCCACCTAAAAAGATGTCGTAAGTCCGATCACCCGATGTAGGACATCGTATGTCTGATCATCCAATATAGGGCATCGTAAATGTGTGAATGTATGTAAATGTTATATGAATAATAGAATAAGGATATACACCATTTCCACAAAATCTCAAAATAATTCATGCAGTGTTCTTTAATCAAACAACATTTAGTCCTCAAATTGTATTGGATTTTCTAAGAATTTTGGCATTATAACAACCAATTTTGATCAAAACTTAAAAATCCAATTTCTTGCAGAAAATAGTTTTAAACATTATATATATGATATGTCACCTAGTGTGATGTGCCTCCCAAGCAGTTTATATCTCAAATCAGATCAAAACAGATATAAACACAATTTTTATAAATCATTTCACGAAATTTCATATTTATCAAAAATATGTGAAAATCAAAATTAAACTAATTTGAAGATCAAGCAATCGAATCCCTACCTCAATCGAGCATCCAACTAGCATTACAAGGCGATGGAGAAAGTTTGGCATCGTTTGGGTATCGTTTGGAAGAGTGGATGTCGTTTTCCACCCTTTGGTTCCTTGGTTAGAAAACTTGATTTTCAAACGGAGCTTCAAATCATGAAACAGACTTCACCACTGAATTCAAAGCACTTTAAAACCCTATGTTAGACATATAATATGTTCAATTTGGATGCGGATCCTTTAGCACGCAAATCGAGGAAATCTGAGCCGTCCAATTTCGTTTTTCGGGCCCGTTTCAGAACATAGCCAATATATATCTTATTTTTCACCATTTTCAATGTAGATTCTAAAAATGATATTGGTTTTAAAATCTAATAGTCCGATCAAAAAGTCGATTCCGTAACTTCTTTGGCATAAAATTATCTAACGAAATTAAAATTAAACGGAGCAAAATTGAGTCATGAGGTACCTACCACAAGATTTCCCGTGAGGAGACGAGTCCACGGTGACTGGTTTCACGGCGAACGGTGGCCGGAATTGGCTCTTGCAAGCAAAACAAACCGCGGAGTTTTTCACCGTTTTCCAGCAATCACAGGCTCTGATACGGCTAGTTCTGATGGTGGAAGCTTCGTCCGACAACAGCACTTCATTTCAGGGTGGTGACAAGTTTCGATGATGACTAGAGGAGGAACGGCGGCGGCTGGCGTGAAAGAGCATTACGGGGGCCTCGTGGGAGAAGAAGGAAAATAAGGGGGATTTAAGGACAATTTTCGTAACTGTAGTACCACGTGTCAGAACCAGAATCAATGGGCACTGTTTTGGTTATTTATATTTTGACCCAGTTTTCTGAAAGTCTTCTTAAAAATACCTTTAAATAATTACACTTTGATCTCAAATTTTTAAATTTTCTTTACACTTTTGTCCAAACGAATCTAGATCCAAATCTGTTCAGATTCATTCAAGTTTTTTTTTTTAAAAAAAAAAAAACAATTGGGTCAAAAGACCACAATACCCTTTCTTAAAATAAGGGGTTTTACACCTAAACTTTGTTTATAAACTTTAAAGGTGGATCTATTGCACATCCTGTTTTGCTCTTCTCATATTTTATTTTATTAATTTTTTAATTACGATAATAACTCTAGATAAAATTACTTTTGAGTACAAATGCTTAATGAAAAAGAAAATTTAAAGAGCTATATTAAACAAATTGCATTAAATCTCCACATGACATCTAGTTTAAATAGTCAAATCTTCACGATCTTAAATCCTTTGAACTGATCAATATTATGAAATTCAAGTTATGAAATGTATATAAACTTATTTAAATAATCAGAATAATGACTGTACATTAAATATACATTGGTGAGCTTAGATATATTTAACTATTAAACTGTTCTATTAACTTTTTTGTTTTGGACCTGCATTTTGATTGGTTGGCATATATAGGTAAGAGCTGAATATTAATAATCAATTTTAAATATAATTAAAGACTAGAGAAGGGCATATTGAAACGCAAAACAAAAAAGAATGAAATTAATCCATACTCTAACAACAAGATAATGAAAATAATAATAATAATAATAATAATAATAATACGGAACGGAGAGATAAGTTATAGAAAAAATAAATTTGGGCGCGCTTCTAGATTTCAGACTTAAATTGGTAAATGCCAAATAATTGAGATGAATGAGACGATATAGGAGAAATAAGATGGATTGGAAAAGAAAAATAGAATTTTGATTATAAGGACTATTTAAGAACAATAAGGAGTGTAATAAGCACTAATTAAATTTTAAATTTTAAATGAAGGGTAAATTGAGTCAAGGTGTGGACAGAATGGAGTAATATGTGACAATAAAGTCATCCATATCAGTTGTTATTTAACAAGTTTTTTAAAAGTCAAAACTAGTACTAGCAAAAGCCGCCCCTAAGACCTTTTGAGTATTTGTAAGAAATGTCCTTTGTTTCTACATCAATTTTAATGGTAGCCATTTTTTCACACCTATTTAAGAAACGGCCAATTTATAATTTTATTTTACTAAATGACCATTTTTTAATTGAACTATTTTTTAAAAAATAAATCAATTGTATACAAAATAAATCATTTAAAAAAATAAAGAAATCAATTTTATAAAATAAGCCAAAATGTTTTGATCTATTGAATATGAAAAATGCCATTTTTAATATAAGTTTTGAAATTTGGCTTTTGTTTAAGAGCTTTTGAAAAATGGCTATTTTTTAAACAATGATCCAAAATTCGGCTATTTGACTTAAAAGTCCCTAAGTTTTGTGCCATACCAATATGAGTATTTATAAGAAATGGCCTTTTTTCGAGATCAACTTAAAAAATGGATGTTTTATACACCTATTTAATAAATGACTATTTTATAATTTTATTTTTATAAATGACTATTTTTTAGTTGATCTATTTTTTTTAAAGTAAATCAGTTTTTATAAAATAAATAAATTTTTGAAAAATTAAATCAATTTTCAAAGAATAAATCAATTTTCGAAAAATAAATTAATATATTTTGGTATACTAAATATGAAAAACGGTCATTTTTAATAGTGTTTAAAACATGGTCATTTTGTAAACTATAATCCAAAAATCGGCCATTCGGCTATAGTTTCTGGCCCGGCTGGAGAACAATGTGGCTGGCTCTACGCCGGGAAACATGGACTTGACAAATCACAAGTAAAAGATCATGAAAACGGATACCCATAGTGGCATTGAAATTTGGGTTGGCAAGACTAGGAATAGAGGCACAACTTCTATTCGAAAATTAACAATTATGGAACTAACGTTCGTAATAATTAATTTTCCACCACTTTCACACGTGATGATAACCAATTTGCAATTAATATTGTTTCACGTACTCCTAAGTTAGTAAATACTAATTAGAAAAATCAAGATTTTTTTTTTAATGCTTTGAAATTAGAAAACTCAAGTTGACAAGCATGGAAAGAATAAGAATCAATTATGGTGTAAACTTTTGGTTAATTAAACTTAAACCCCGCTAATTGGTCAGCGGAGTTCATGGTGATCATACATATTGTGCTAAGTAAAAAACTATTAAGTAGTTTACACGCCAATACTATAGTATTATTACATCTTCGAGAATAAGAATGCGCAACATGTATATAACGTTATAATTTTGTCACGTTCTATAATATTACTAATTAATTATAACGTTAAATTACAGTATTTTTACGTTGATCGCTATATTGCAACCTGTGCGACATGTGGGCGTGGCCCTTGATGCTGACTTAATTTTTGCAGTCAACGATCTGCATCAGATCAAGGATATAACTTAACTAATTGTCTAGACAATTCATTCAAATTCAAAATGAAGATTGATTACTCCACTTATTAACAGTATAATTTATAGTGATTACCCGATTCTGAATTTTATTTTTAATTATCACATTGATTTTAAATATCTTGTTTCCGAGCGAAATGGAGTATACATGAAATGATAGTAAGCCGAACCAAATAAAATTAATGTGTGTGTGTGTGTTTTTTTTTTCCCCTACAACTATATGGCTTATTATAATACTCCGATTTTGACTAGAAAAAAGTGTCAACAAATATATGATTCTGGTATGAACTATGAACTGAAATTGAAAATTACTATCATTCTAAATAGTAGCTATACCTGAGAACTCCCAATATTCAATTTCCAATCAAGTTTTATACATGGCAATCTCTTGTCTATGGTAAATGTGATATCTCATACAATTCACATATTCACCTCTTACAGTAGATCAGGAATGTGAAAAACCGTTTTACCCTTTAGAGTTGACTTCAGGGGTAGGCGAATAAAGATATAATCCTATGTATATTCTGCACCACTAAAGTTACTTTAGATTTCGAAACTGCCATGTTTGGTAGTAAGGATGTGGAAGACACGAAGGAATAACATGTATATTTTATAGAGAATGAAAATGGAGAAAAATGAGATCAAACCGCTGTTAATATTTAGGTTTAAGATCCAGTCGTTTTCCACCTCTTTAAAAAAAAATATGGTTAAATGACAAGTTTTTCATACTTTAGAGGGCACCACTTCCAATGTAGATGTCTATTAAGATTGAAATCTCGTCCTTTTATATTAATTAAGAAAAAAAAACAATTTGAATTACAAGTTGTTCATGTTTCCAAACTTAAAGTTGAGTCGCCTTAACCATATCGAGTGAAGCACCATATGAATCACATCAAACGGTTGAGCTGGTCGGTTCAACACAAAATGCCTCTTGACTTTAGCCACCGTTTTATGCATTTTTAGATACTTTTCATTTGTAATCTCTTTTAAGATGTTCTTAATATCCGGTATTTTTGAAACTGGGATTTGTATGGAAAATTGGTTCCAATCAAGTACATCACTAAATGGTAGTGAGTAATTATCAGAGATAATAACTGGGACACACCCTGCATTTATAGCCTCCACCACTCTTGGGCTTGCCACTTCGTACCCACTTGGGCACAAGCAAAACTTGCTTTGGCCCATTAGCTTGGTGTAGTTTCGGCCGCTCGGGAGCTTCTCATGGACTTGGACTTCGTCGTCTTTGTCCTTCCAATGCTGGATCAAGGTCTGCCTAATGTTTCCATGGACTCTGCCAGAAAAGAAGGCCAAAATTGTGCGCCTATTTGGGGCTTCGCCCAAGTTGGGTGGGCCTAACGTCCCGACGCGCAAGTTGATTTCAGGTAGTGACACGTCTCTTTTGGGCTGAAATCCTTCTGAAATGTTGGCATTGCATAGGACTCTAATGAAGTGCTTGAAGAGTTTAGGTTTGTCGTGTGAAACTTCTGGTGCCTAAATTAGGGAAAGTAGAAAAATAGATTATCACGTCATAGAACTGTAATTACCTATAAAATTACTTCTATTTAACATGAATAATTCGTGTCTAATATTAAAGTGCCAACTAATCATATGTGATCCACCACTAATTAATCTTGCCATTTTGATTCATCAACTATCCATAGTTTAGATTTAACATCGGCAAAGGGTATAATGTCTTGCCCTTGGTGTTGCGCAAACAAATGAAAATGACACTTATTATTTAATGATTTAGTACTCCATTGAGTTATAATTGCTAATCTGGGTTTTCAACCAACACAGTAAAATTATATTAACTAGTATTTTTTTTTTTCCCATTTTCCTAATAAAATGACAATTTTAATGATTTAAGGTTAAAGTCGAAACTTTTAATAGTTCGGGAGCATACCGAGAGATTCTACGTAATTTTGGGGAATCATAAAATAAGCCCTATTACGAACGTGCATAAACGAAAACAACTAGAAGAACTCACCCAATCATGGCAGGAAACCATGAAATGATCAGCACCATTGCTTCTGTTCCAAAATGGATACTTGTTGGCCACAACACCAACATAGTCATTCATTAGTCGATAAAGGCGATCTCGGTTGTAGTCAGCTTCGGTAAGGATGGGGTTATAAATGTACTCAACGATATTAGTCACACTTAAGGGTAGAAAAAATATGTGTGCCTCCTCAGGATGTCTAGCCCTGAAAGGGTTCTTCTCACTCTCTATTTCATCCATGAATTGGCCCTCAATGGCATATATGCCTTTCACTGGCGCCATGTGGAAAAGCGGGTGATCTCCTTCCTTGTAACTCCACACTTTGAATCTCTTCACCATCTCTATGTGACTCCTGATTTTGTTCCAAAAATCATTCAAAAAGATATATAGATATTTGAGAACTCGATACTTCTAATGTTAAGACATCGGATTATATTTATTTTTTTTTTTTAGTCTAACATGGTACGAGAACATAGTTTTTCTTAATTTTAATAGTATGCTTTTGGTAATAACTGTTATTTCTCTCTTTAAGGGTGATTTGCAAGTGGCATAATAGCAAAATTAGTTTTTCTTTTTAATTAAATGATGGAGAAAGAGAAAAGGAAAAATAAAGGGGTTATGTATATATATGGTACTTACTGATGAAAAGCATATGCATTTCTATAAATGGAACCTCTTGGTACAAAACTCTCGTTCTTCTCAGACTTAAAACTTTTACAAACAATAGCTTCACGAATGGCTGCTCGAGCCTTAGCCAAATCATACTCAATTCTCTCCGAACTGCTCCTCTTGATCTGCTGAAAATGCACAAAAGATTAATTAATTTGTACATGTTGGCCAAAAAATTTAAACAAGACTTAATTGACCCAATATTCTAAAGCCTCTATATGAAACAAAAAGCACTTTATCTATTAACAAAATATATGTCTATATATATCATATATATATATATATATGTATACACATTCAATGATGCATGCTTACTTTTTTAGCAGTATGATATTTATTAGTACTATTTTGATGTACAAAACTTGAGAGAAAAGAGTCTAATAAGGAAAATTTTGGTGGAGTTGTATGATTGGATGTCGAAACAGTAGTAAGAGGAGTAGTACTACTAATACTACTACTACTATTATTAATGAAACTAATGCTGAGAGAAGAAGATAAAGAGTGGATGATTAGCTGGCTCTGGTTCAAGATTTTGTTATCGGAGAGGAAAAGAAGAAGAAGAAGGAAGAGGAGGAAAGCTGAAAGCAACAACAGAGTTGTGGAGCTTAAGGCTGAAGCCATGGCATCAGTCGAAGTCGATCGGTTCCCTTTTGCTTCTTCTTCTTAAGAGTACTATTTCTTTCTTAATCTTCACATGTTGGAGTATATACTATAAGGTGAGAGAAATGACAACGTTTAGACTAATATTTGCTGCATGATATATAGTAAACCTTTACTTTGGACCACGTAGTATTCGTTTGCTTGCTTAGAGAGATTTAGATCTAGGTGTATGGCTGTTTAATTCATTGAAGTCATAATCTTATACCCTCAACAATTAATTAATAACCTCATTTGGATATGTTAAAAGTTACTATGCATTAATGTCGGAAAGTTTAGCCATGATGATCTATAAATTACAGTACTTGACCTAGTTACTTTTTCGTAATTTACATATTTTTTTGTGTTTAATTTATAATTAAGCTTAATTCTATTATCAGAAATTACAGACCTATATAAACCACTATATTTTTTAACGGCAACAAAATTATCCTGTGGCAAGTCTATGATGACTAATTTGATCAAGTTATCCCCTCCTAAATATATCGATCAGAAGAAATAATTTTGTTACAATTTAAAAATAAGGGGACTTCCGTCAAACTCAAACGTGTTTAGCTGGGAATTCATCAGACACTAGTTTTTCCCTTTAAAAATACAGCAGTATAGATTTGTTAATTTTTTAAATAGTGGTTAATCTAAGAATAAATGCAAAACATATATAAGATGAAAAAGTAAGTAATTAGTCCTACTATCAATGGTCTGTAGACAATTTAATTAGGAATTCAACACCTTCACTTATTAAGTCACCTTCATTGATCAACTCATGTGGAGTAATCTAATGACTGACCAAGTAATGGAGCCTTTAATTTTATTTTTGTTTTAACTTCGGGTCCAAATTAAATTGCCCAATTGGGAGGATCGATATGTTAAGTTGAAGGAATTGTCTCTTGGATCACAAACTTCTTGAACCTGATGCCCTTTGATCGAACTACAAGCAATATGGATGATTGAAGCCCGAGCAGTATTAAAGAAACCACTTGATCTCTCCGAGATAAACACACTCCTCATAAATGCATGCTTTGGAAAGTGTTGGAAAGGATCTGACTAACAGAGTACCTAGCTGGCTAGCACATGATAAATGGGACTTAAAAGTACTCAAACTGATAATTAATAAGTAGAAAATTGACTCAGATTGCATATTATCTTATGAGTCCTTAAGTTAAAAATTCTACATATTTATTGCATCACACTATTATGTAATATTGCTACAATATGTATAAATATATATATATGCTTGGCTCTGATGATCCGAAAGTTTCTATATATTTATTCCACAATAAGAGATCTTGAGGTAGTGGAATGAAGTGGCATGAACTGGAACCTGAAGCTTTAAAAATAATTAATGAAAGATCCAACATCCATGCATGTTCATAGATCTAGATAATAAGTCTAGTGAACCAATTCATATTGTGGGACTTTCCTAAGTGCCAACCAACTTCTATTTCTATTTTTTTTTTTAAAGTTTCGTGTACTTTACATTTGCTTGGATTTGGTAAAAACTATTTTTACTATGTCATCAAGTATTAGGAAAAAAACTAGACCAATATTATTTATTTTACTGTATACTATCATTTAATTTTATATTTTGAATTTTAACACTTTATTCAAATTATACCTTATATTTTAGTTATTATCAATATTGACCCTTATATTTAAAAGGTACCAATCTAGTAGATTTTTTTTTATCTGTATATTGGTATTATTTTAGCCAATAAAAATTTATCATACACATTTTTATATATTAAAAAGTAAGAGAGAAAAAAAAGTATTAATGATGCACGTCTTTTCATGTATTTTATTATAGTCGTTAGATCACTATTAGATGATGATCTAGCGACTAAAAAAATACCTACACATAGGTAAAAAAAAATACCTACTGGATTGACAACTATATTTAAGATATACTATAAATTTATATCATGATACCAATTTAGAGCAATTAACTTATTAAGATGCAGTTTAAAAATTAAAAATAAACTATATAAAAATTTATCTGAGAACTAGTTTAATAAGTCATCTTAATAATTAATGTCTCTAAATTAATGTCTGGATATAAATTTGTAATAAATATTTAATCTAAGGGTCAAATTTGATAATAAGTAAAATACAAGGTATAAATTAAACTAAGTGTCAAAATATAAGGTATAAATAATATTATTATTCTTTTATTTTATGTAACTAATTATTTATTATATTCATTTTTCCACAGGATTTTCCTAATTGTATTGAAAATTTTATCTTAGAGTACTTGAGGACCTTGAAACATTCTTTATACTAACCAATTTTTATAGGTCATGAAGTATGGAGCTCTTATAGAAATAGAGATTTAGGATGCAAAACACTGTTAAATCCTATTGGCCTAATTTACTAGAAAAATTTTAGACTGATTACCTCAAGTACCTTTAACAAACTTGGGTTTTGGAAACACTTTCTCAAGTGGTATTTCGCAAACAAGTTATAAAAGTGGTATTTTTTAAATCGTGGTAAAAATTGATAATTTTCTAAATTGATAAGGGATATTTCAAAGCTCATCCAAGATATTTTCTAATTAAATAGGAAATTGACGTGACTAGTCTATTTTTTTGGTAAGTGGAATTTTTCGGTCCATCTTTTAAAAATGACTTTTATGGTACGAAAAAATGACTTTTTTTAGTCTCTTTTGGAGAGAGAAAAATTGTCATTCTAAAACTGCTCTTTTATCTTTTTACGCTTTATTACTAATAGTCATAAGTGTGTGACTGATGGTCACAATTTATTTTATATTTTTATGAATATTGCGAGTTTTCAAGACATGCGCAGTATCATAATTGTGTGAACGATGGTCTCAATTTTTTTGACACATTTTCTCGGTATATTTTAAATTGTTGCTTTACTCACCACTTTGTTACTGTTTGTCATAATTTTATGACAAATAGTCACAGCTTATTTTATATTGTTACAAATATTGTCACAAATTTTAAGTATGGTTATAATTTTATGACTCAAAATCACAGTGTATTTTACATTATTACAAATATTATGAGATCTTGTTATTGTGATTTGTACAATTCTTACATTTTACCTTAATTTGTGAGTCCAAGTTACAATATTTGTATCAACCTTATAAAAAGAAGATAAATATTCCTATTAGCCAATAATTGATTGTCATAACAGTCATAATTTTCTGTTATGTAATTCTGATTTTTGACTATTGGTCACAGCATTTGTGTCTATCTTTTTTTTTAAACATATTGGATAACATTGTGCCTATTTTACAAAAGAAAAATATGCTTTCACATTAAATAACAATGTATTTATGATATTTTTTTCTAATACAAACTAATTTTACAATATAACTATGTTATTGTATTTATTAACAGTCATATTTGTCTTACCTACATTCACACAATTATTGACAATTCGGAAATGAAAATGGCCTAGAACGTCTATAAGTCACACAATTTGTGACAACTACACATAACTCACAGATTAGTAATAATAATGTGTGACTTTAGGCCACACAATTTTTACCAGTAGTCAAAATATGTGACTTAGAGTTACAAAGATTGTGACAATCACACATTTTGTGATGACTTTCAATAACTTGATAGTTTATAATAATATCAAACAATGCTCTAAACTCATGAAAAATCTATTTTCACGTGAAAAACATGGCAATTGTGTTCTTCCAAAAAATAAAAGAAGAAGAAGAAAATTAGCAATGTGTGACTAAAAATCACAAAATTTATGATAGCCATAAGTTTTTCACAGTTCCAAAAAAAATAAGATCTGATATGTGACTATGACTATGACTATGACTCACAAAATTTATGACAACTATATATTGTTTACTACAAGGTTGGACACCAAATTTCTAATGCTTTTGAAAGACATCAGATGAGTGAGCTGACATTCTGAAAGTAATCCTATAGACTAAATGCTCCCTAGTTACACAACAATGAAATTTATTTGTTAGGCTTCACCACAGGGTTAGATGATCAGACGTCAAGATAACCATCGGAAGCTCTTTTCCAATCTCAAACTCTTCCAAACTTATATGCCACGCATCAGAACCATCTAATGATTTACTTACAGGTGGTATCCATTAGTAATTAGAACTCAACAAATTATATAATAAATCTTAAAAAAAGTGGCATCAATATAAATGATATATGAACCCAAAAATACAAAAAAAAATAATAATAACAAATAATTGAATTACAACTCTAATCAACCAATTAAACTCGTCAAACAATTCCAGTACCTAGCTTTGAAGAAAATAAATAAATATATTAGAATGGTATAAAACCTTCAAAAGAGTACTAATGTGGAGCTTAGCAAGCGAAACATCAGTGTTTATCAAACCCCGTCTCCGTCTCTTCTGCTGAATCTTCAAATCTTAACTGATTACTAGCTTAAAACCCAGAAAAAAAAAATTAAAAACAAAATAATATCGTAGAAAAATAAACAAGCTCACATTCCTAGAGAACACCTCCACTACTGATTTCATAACCATCCATTACCTTCCCCCCCAAAAAAGTACAAGGCTTTGAAAAAAAAAAAAAAAAAA
>JXTB01000016.1:0-36643 GCA_002914805.1 Parasponia andersonii
AAAATTGGTAAAATGTCCAAATTACCCTCGAAAATTCCGGGTTTTTACATGTACCTTACAAAATTATTAATCTACGATTTGTACAAGTTCGTCTAGAAGCCAAATCAGTTTGTTGCATTTGTAAACTTCGTATCTTTATGATTGCAAAAGTCAAAAGCGCTTTCCGATATATATATGTGTATATATATATATATATATTCTCCGTACTTGTTATCTAAATATTACTCGTTGCTTTTCTTTTTATTTTTCTAACATATAATTAATAAATAATAGGAAAAATAACAAAGGAACCATAATAATAATGTTAACATTATATATGTTGAATATACTCTCTTAACCAAAGATAATAAGAGTAACCCCAGAAGAACAAAAAATTTATAAAACATCAATGAAATTCATTACATTTAGCTATGTTACTCTTTTCATTCAAATACTTATTTAATTGATGTTTTAATAGAAACAATTCGAAAGAAAATGAAAGCCAAAAGAAAATTTTCTGTGAAATTTAACTAATTGAATAAAGGGTTATTTGTGGGGATGTTCTTAGGGGTATTAACAATTTTTTTTTTCAAAAGATTTCACCATAATTTTAACATATATACTAAGGAGATTGTCTTCGTATTTTTTTTCCTAAACAATATTTGCTTCCATTTCCATTCTGATACATGCAACTTCATGCCACCCTGTCATACGTGAACAAAACAGCCACTTCTCATATGGTTTTAGAGCCGCGGACATGAACGCCGGCTAGAGCATTGTTGCTACCCCCTTCGTTGATTGTGGTTTATGTCACTTTTTTTTTTTCTTTCTTTATTTCTTTTTTCCTTTTCTCCCCCCTTTTCTCTTTACATGTGAAAAAAATCATCACGACTAATGAATAGGAGACAATTTTAGTATGACTTTGTTTTTAAAATGGAATGACTTGAGATTTAGTCTGCCAATCTACAAAGTTTTTAGTTTGGGCTATTGTTGTCAAAGATTATGTGCACGAAGTAAATCACCAGTTTGACCTTTTTTCTTTTAAAAAAAGTGTTCTTTACCATAGAATAGATTAATTGAAGTGGAAAAAAAATAATGAAAAAAGAGTTTAAAAAGCGGTGCCCAATCTAATTTACTTTTTTTTTTTTGAAGTTCTTCAAACAAGACTTTTATAATATACTATGGATATATAGAGTAATTAATAAATAATGATGGATTAATCATTTTATTGTTCGGTAAAATATGGGGAGAATCCCATTTTAGTCCCAAACATTTAAATTTTGTCATTTTGATTCTTAAACCATTAAAAGTTTTCCTCATTTAGTCCATTAATTATACTATATAATATTCTCAACATAACATGTAATTAAGTTGCACTTACCCCTTCTAAGTTTTATTCATTTCAACAAAATATTACATTATTTTGGAGATATAATGAAATATGTCCGTATCTAAGTTAGCTATTTACTCAACCAGTCATATTCATTCTTATTCTCACTTTTCAGTTGTTCTATTTTATATTCAAATATATATCTTTCGTACAGTATTGGTTTATGTTTGTGGGTATGAAATAAATAGAACAGAGGAGAGTTAGCATAAGATTTTCCGCGTGCTTATTTTCTTATAATCAAGTAGAACATATAGTAAAAGGACTAATTACAGAATATTTTTAGTAATTTAAGGGCCAAAATAACAAAATTTAAAATTTGTGGATCAAAATAAGGCTTTTTCAATAGTCTAGTAGAGACCAATAATTATCTTATCGTTTTTCTTCTTTTTTATTTTTTATTTATCTATTTATATTATTTTTATTTTGAGTCATAGGATTATTTTCTTTGGGAACATACGGTCTCTCCCATGAGCGGATTATCTATTTTTTATGAGTCCTAACTATTAATTATCACCATCTCCATTATTTAGCCTGGAGATTCAAAATCCATAAAAATAATAGCCCCTGGTTAAAAATTGACAAATCAATTTTTTCTCAGCATAAATGTAACTAATGTTTCTTATACCGAGCCCTAAATTAACGCAAATTAAATCATCTCTAATTAATATTAATCCAATGAATTTCTCAAACCGATTGTCTCATTCTCATCTCGCAGCTTCTATACAACTCTAATAATGGCAACTCACCAACAAAAAAGAGACTTGACCATAAATTGAACATAAATAAACAAGAAGTTTCGCACACGTTGTAGTTTTTTTTTTTTTCCCGCTTTTACTTCTATTTATTTTTTGTTTTCGTATTTTTCGCCAAACGCATTTAGTCATTTAGTTATCATCTTCTTCAATATTTCTCAAATCTTAACTAACTGATTTGTAACGTTATTATTATTCAACTTTGTACAAGTTCGGCCAAAAGCCATATTCAGTTTGCTGCATTTATCAACTTCGTATCTTAATTCATGCAAAAAGTCAAAGCACTTTCCCATAGGCACATACGTATCTATTTATCTTCATTTTTTCCGTATTTGTTATCTCGATGATACTCTTCCTTTTTCTTTTTTCTTTTCCCATATTTTTTATTTATTTATTATATATAAACAAAATTTGCTTCCATTCTCTGCAACTCCACGCGGCCTTCTCCTACTCCATTCATCGACCCTCTCTTTAGTTTGTTTTGCTCAAGAAGAAAAGGCTCTCTAATCCCTTCAACATCTCCGTTCTGCTTAAACATTGACCACTACTACTTCCTTTAATTTCTGACCAAGGTATCAAGTATGACCTCCCCTATTGTCCTTTTTCTGATTTCTTTTCCATGTTTTATTATGTTTTTTTTTTCTCTTCAATTTACATACTATAGAGCTTATTACAACTATTAAAGTGTTATGTTGTAAATTTATGGGGAATCGGGTTTTTATTTTTATAAAATTACAAACAATAATGAAGAGTTTATAGAATTAATTCGTGGGCTCTTGTAAAAATTAGAGAGACGGTGCCAAAAACGCAGGGGAAGCCCTTTTATGCGGCAGCAAAGGCGGCTTTTAATTGGTGAGTTTAAGTGTTGAAATGTATGAGGACATAGTGAAGGTAACGCGTTATATAACCCCAATTGTTAAATCATCTTAGACCTATATTAATCTAAACGTTTGGCCCATGTGACTCCCCTTTCATTTGCAATATTTCTCATGGCCCCTTCTTTTATAAATTTCCTTAAAACAACTTTTTAAAGCTACTTTTTCCTTGTATTCTGTAATATAATATTTGTATGTATATATATATATATATAAATACAACCAATTAGAGTATTCATTACTCGTCAAACCATTTTAGTATTACACCAACTTCTTCCTCCTTTAAAAACCTCTCTCTTTAGTTTCTCATAACGTGAGAACTCATAACATGAATCCTCATGAAAAACCCAAGTTGTAAAATCGAAATTTGAGTGATTTTACTTCTTGTGCTCATTGTTTTTGCTTATTAGCTTAGTGGGTTTTCGTATTTCCCCTCAAAACTTGCTCATACACATAAAGATTCATATACATATATATTATATATACATACACGTTGGCTTTTATCATAGTACGTAGTACGTACTAATTATTGGGTTATTCTTCTTCTTATTCAAATTATGGGTTTAGTACGGCACCCCGGGAATATGAGATCAAGCGGCGATTACTTAGAAGGAATGCTAAGTGACTACGTTAATGGCGGCAAAGCCAAGCTCATCAAGGCTCAAAAGAGTGGCTCGGCTCGCCTCGTAACGGCCTTGACGTGTCTCCAATTCGCTTTCGCCGTATACGCCACGTTCCTCCTCTACTACATGAGCCCGGCCGTCGTGGACCTCCGGACCCGACCCGACTTCTCATGGGCGACCCGGATAGCCCAGAGCTGGAGGAAGCAGTTCGTCATCCCTCCCCACGTCCTGGGCCACTACCAAGAATCTGCCTCCCTCGTGTCCGAACCCGAAACCCGACCCGTCTTCAAGCCCGCCGACGTCTGCGAGAGCGAGAAGATCGACTTCACGCAGAAGAAGTCGAACGACACCGTCATGATCAAGCTCAAGAGGGAGCTCTACGCCGAGGTCATGGACTTCCAGGCCAAAAATCTCGGGTCGGAGACCCTGGCCCAGCTCCTAGCCATGAAGTCCAAGTGGGATATTCGGGTCAACCCGACCCGACCCAGGATCACGGTCATCCTGAACCACTTCAAGAGGAGGACGCTCTGCGCCCAGCTCGACTCCCTCCTCCACCAGACGCTGCCCTTCCACCGGGTCTGGGTCCTCTCCTTCGGGAGCCCAAACGACGCGTCGTTTAGGATGATCGTGGAGAGCTACAACGACACCCGAATCAGCTTCGTCAGCTCCAGCTACGACTTCAAGTACTACGGGAGGTTCCAGATGGCCCTCCAAACCGGGTCGGATCTGGTTTATATCCTGGACGACGATATGATACCGGGTAAGAAGATGCTCCAGATACTGTCCCACGTGGCGGGGACCGACAAGTATAGCAATGCCGTTTTGGGGAGCATTGGGAGGATACTGCCATTTAGGCAGAAGGATTTCACGTTCCCGAGTTATAGAAAGTTTCGATCCAAGGAAGCCGGGTTGTACTTACCCGACCCGGCTTATGATATCACGGTTGATAAGATTGTTCAGGTGGATTTTCTTTCTAGCTCTTGGTTTTTATCGGCTGAGCTTGTTAGGACGCTTTTCATTGAGAATCCTTTCACTTTTGCAACCGGAGAAGATCTTCACCTCAGGTAAATATATAACTTTTTTTTGCTTTTACTGTGAGTTTTTAGGTTTCACCGTGGTCTCACGATGAAAAGAGTATCACTATTAATCACGTTTAGGTTTATACGTGTGTTTTTTTTTCCCCCTATTAGTGCATGGCCTTGTGCACGAACAAAGTGGTAATTTTACTTTTATGAAGCTATTACGAAATGTTGACATGCATGCATTTATGATAAAAACGATTTCATTTGTATATATGAATATTTTTGTGGTAGATTATGGGACGATTATTTTCTGCAGATAGTAAATATTTATGAACTTTTTTTTTTTTTTTTTTTTGGGGGGGGGGTTAGGATTGCTTAGTATTTACTTCTACTGCTATAAGTTAAGTGTGCACTACTGGTACTTTATACCAATATATATATATATACACACACACAGAGAAGGTCAAAATTGAACGCGTGTAAACTTGTCAATTGGAGTCAACTCGATCGGTAATAGAATTCTTAATTAGTTTAGTAATTTAGTACCTAAGCTCAAACTCCAAAATTAATGGTTAAAACTTTATTTTATAGTTTTCAATGCCATAATTAAAGATGGGTTGCTTATTTTCAGTGATGGTGTCTGCTAATCCATCTTGTTTGGCCACCAGTTTAATAATGATATATATTATATAACTTTTATTTGTAGAACTTGGTCACAACTCACAATAATGTATCAGCATTAATAATTGTACCCAAGTTGAATTTTTATGTTTTTGAACAGAACAATATTTGATTATCTTATCTGGGGTTGTATTTTGTCATAGAAGTCATCATCTGTTCACAAATATCAAAGCAGGAATTTTGGTTCATCTTCCATCAAAACAGCTCTTAGAGCATTAAATTGATCCGTACGTTTAGATATCAAATCAATAGATTGATGAACAACTCGGAGTCAGGGAGGAATAGCACTTATATTGATACATTGTACTAAAATATTTTTATTAAGCTTCTTGCTTTGTTTAATTAATATCATTTCATCAATAATGCGGTCAACTTTTCCGCTAAACATTTTTCTAGTTATACGAAATTTATGTCCATATATTTAATATCAGTATGATGTAATCTATTTCGAAAGGGTACTGTTCTTCCGGCGTGTTTCCACTATTGTCTCTCTGTACTAATTCCACTAATAATTTGTCTGTTTGTATGTGATTTATTCTGATTTTTCTGGCTGAAATAACAACTTTCTTGGAAGCTCAGTGCCCCCTTTTTAAGATTCCCTGTAGCACTATGTGCTCATATTGAACGCTACATTTTCTAAAAATGAAATTTAAAACCAAACCCGTTTAGGCAGCTGACCATTTGTTAAACTTACTGGCATTGTATCTGACATTAAAACTTCATTACCAACCCACTCAAATGGAATTTACACATATAATATTCTACGCACACAAAAAATATTTTAAAAACTAATAATGCGATATCAATTTGGTTACTCTTTTACAATGTCGTACCATCTGATTTGTTGTCGTTTCTGATACAAACCTGCAGCTACCAGCTTCAAAAGTACAGAAACGCAGGCTCATTTGTTCTACCGGTTGATCCAAACGACAAGGAAACTTGGGGTGATAGCGAACACAGGCTTGCATACGTCTCAGAAACGACAGTGATTTTCAAAGACATTGTTCAAGTCAGGGATGACCAATGGTGGAAGGCACTATCCACTGGTTACATTACTCAGTGGGCTGCAATGCACCCTCAGAAGATTGATGCACTCTTTTATGCTCATTCCATTGACGAAGTCAAAGCACTCTCACCTCTACTTGAGAAGTTCAGGTCAACCGCTGGCAAAAAGGCCTATATTGCAGTCTCTGGAGGCAAATTCTGCCCTTGTGAAGATGCTACAGTTGCTCTAAAGTGGCCTAAGGTGGTATGCAAGGAGAGAAGGTTTAAGATTTTCGATTTGGATGTGGGGGCGCTTTCGGGGATATCGAATTCAGAAGTGCCGGTTGTCCAAGCAGTTTATGCTAGTGTTAAAGGATTGATCAAGATTCATAACCCCAGTGTGGTGATCACTGTGGCTGACATTGATCCTAATGTGAAGAAAGCCCTGAAAATGGCCTCGGAGACTAATTCGAATGGTACAACATTGGCTCTTTTGCCAAGACCTTCAATTTCGAAGGTTCTTTGGATGGCGGATTTGCGATCAACAGCTTTGCCAAGTAAGAAGACTACTTTTTTTTTTTTTTTTTTTTTTTTTTTGTTTCTAGTTCAGTTTTTTTCAAAATGGGGTAGCATAACTTTAAGAGTGGAGTAAGCACTTAAAATGGTGACCATTTAAAAATGAAGGTGTGCTTGTGTTCCCTTCCAATTTATTAAAAAACAGCAAAGTCTGCATTTGAGGTTTTTTTTAGGTCCTAGGCAATGTTTAGTAAGTGAAATACTTTCCAAGAATTTTACACATGGATTTATTCCAACCACAATGACAAATAACAATTAGAATAATATGTTCTTCTACATTAGCGACTACAATTCTAGGTACAGTTGGCAAATTTGACAGGGCAACAAGGTGTCAGATTTATTAGGTCTGTAAAGTAGCTAGAAATCATGGGCTATATTTTATGTCTTAAAGCACTTATAATATTATGTAACTTTGAGTGACCATTTCTATCCTTAACATTCTTTTCCAAACTAAATTAAGGATTCTAATTAACACAAAACTAAATCAAAATTCATGTTCTTAATTTAATGAACTTCTTTTAGTCTCTTTTCTGGTGATGGTATAACAAACAAGATTTTGTCAAATGCAGATTGGAACCGCATGAGGATTTCTGTGAACATAATCACTCAAAATCGAGTTCAATCACTAACAAGGCTTCTCAACTCTCTAAGCAATGCCTACTATCTTGGTGATGAGATCCCTATCAGCTTCAACATGGACAGCAAAGTGGACGGGTCAACTATCAAACTAGTAAGCTCATTCAACTGGCCTCATGGCCCTAAAACACTAAGAAGGAGGATCATTCAAGGAGGACTAATCAGAGCCGTCAGTGAAAGTTGGTACCCTGCATCTGACGACGACTACGGTCTCCTACTCGAGGACGACATAGAAGTCTCTCCATACTACTATCTGTGGATCAAGTATGCCCTCTTAGCTTACCACTATGACCCTGAAGTGTCCTTCCCTGAGCTCTCCTCCATCTCTCTTTACACCCCTAGAATAGTAGAAGTGGTGAAAGAAAGGCCTAAATGGAACCCAACTGAGTTCTTCAAGAAAATCCATCCGAACACGCCTTATCTCCACCAGTTGCCCTGCAGTTGGGGGGCAGTGTTCTTCCCAAAACAATGGAGAGAGTTCTATGTTTACATGAATATGAGGTTCACTGAAGATGCCAAGGCAAACCCGGTTCAAATTCCCAAGTCTAGAACCAATGGATGGCAAGCTTCATGGAAGAAGTTCCTCATAGACATGATGTACCTCAGAGGCTATGTTAGTCTCTATCCAAACTTCCCTAACCAGGCCAGCTTTTCAACCAACCATATGGAGCCAGGGGCTCATATCAGCGCGAAAGACAACGTGGTTCGCCATGACAAGACCGATTTTGAGGTGCCATTGTTGAAGGAAGACTTCAGAAATATGTTGCCAAATGGGAAGTTGCCTTCTGCTTCAAGGCTTCCTTCTTTGAACCTCTTTAACCAGCCAGTTTCTCTTAAGGGCCTCAAGGCAGCTGGAGCTAAGCTTGGCCAAGATGTCCTTGGATGTAACAATGTTTCAGAGATGGTGGTTGTTGATCACCAAACGGGTCTTCCAAAGAGCTGTGCCAAGTTCTGATGATCAAAATTGCATATGGAGATATGTTGTGATTTATTAATTATTCTTTTCTTCTTTAAAGTGAAAAAAGGAGAGAATTGTTTTCTTTNCAATCTTGTTTAAGTTATTAAAAAGGAATTTCAAGATATGAGGATAGTTATTCTTGACTATTATTCCTCACATTGATTCTCCATGTAATGGGATTGGGATTGCGTATTGTTGCAATGCAGCCATAAGTGGCCAAGCTCTCTTAATTTTCTAATGCAGAGAAAATTTAGCACTGTTTCATTTTCTCATGCAAAGAAAAATTAGTGCAAAGAAAATTTAGCTCTCTCTCATTTTGTAATGCAAAGAAAATTTAGCTCTCTCTCATTTTGTAATGCAAAGAAAATTTAGCGCTCTCTCTCTCTCTCTCTCAACTTGAGTTGAAAAAAGAAAACGAAAGGAAAAAAACTCTAAACTTTTGTTTTTTCTTTTCAACTTGAGTTCAAAAATCTCAACTTGAGTATGAAAAAAAGAAAATAAATAAAAAAACTCTCAACTTGTGTCTAAGGAAAAAAAAAAATCTCTCAACTAAGATTGCTTTGTTTTAATATGATGTTAAAATTTTTTTGAGCAATGTTATTTGTGCCATAGAGATATAAATTTCACTGAACAGGTGGTGTACTGCAGTTCACTGGTTTGAATGAGATAGTCTTTCATTGTTATAAATAGTGAGAGGCATAGGGTAGAGATTCCCTATTTAATATTTAGCAGGGTAGAGTAAGTTTAGGATTGAGTACCTCGCACTGATCCCACCCTAACTATATAAGTTAATTTCTATATTTTTATATAATAATAATTTAATTAGATTTTTTTTAATAATATATAGTCATATACTAATATTATTTGAGTTATTTGAGATTGTGTTAGCTTTTTAAATAAATAATATGCTACATGATTTTAGTATCAAATATTTTATATTAGACAACTCTAATATGTTAAAGCTTTATTTGAATATATTTTTTTAGCTATTTAGGTTTATTATTAATTTATAATTCTAATAGATTTAAGCTAAAATTGAAATTTTTAATGAAGTTTACTTTAATTTTGATTTTTTTTCATTTTATTAGGCTTTTAAAAGATTTGGACCAACATAGGATTGTTTAATTAATTCAAGATGACGATTCCAAATGGAGACCTTGATATACCAATAGGAAAACTGATCATTGATGGAAATTCTCTGAAATTGCCTCGTACCAAATTAAATAGTGAATGATGCGAGACTGTTATAGTAAAATAATAATAGAGACAAAGATGGTAATTAAACATAAAACTAATCCCACTCCACCCCACCCCGTTGACATCCCCTGTACATGTTATATTCTTAAGAATAGGAAGGGATGATATCACTTTTATACCTTATATTTTGATACATTGTATTTTGCTTATTATCAATATTGACTTTTAGATTTAAAATATCTTACAAATTTATACCCGAACACCAATTTAGAGTAATTAATTTACTAATATATCGTTTAAAAATTGAAAATAAACCATATAAAAACTTGTCTGAGAATAAATTTATTAAATCATCTTAGTAAATTAACTATTCTTAATTGGTGTTATGATATAAATTTGTAACAAATATTAAATCTAAGTATCAATGTTGATAATAACCAAAACACACAGTACAAACTGAACAATGTGTCAAAAATTAAGTATAAAGATAATATTATCCCAAATAGGAATATGTAGGATGGCTCATAAATTAGTAACTCGTCTTCCCAATGATATGGATTGGACGAATAATTATATTCCTTTATTTATTTCCTCCGCTATTTAGGTAGACCTGAGCTAATAAAGTCATTTGTTTTCCCTTAAAAAAAATAAAACAAAACAAAAACAACAATCCTCCCAAAAAAATTCTCAAACAAGCTCTATATTAATTTATATGTACCAGGTATTTCAAGTAAGTCAGTGTACTATACTAGATACTAGGTAAAATAGTTTGATATTCCAAATATACGAACTGATATATTCGAACACTTAATAAAATGTAAAAATGATATTTGTTTTAACAAAAAAGTCGAATGAAGATATTAATTATAAAATCGCTATAATAAATAAATTTTATAAATAATGAAAGGTCTTCCAAAGGCTTTAATTTGGGCCTGGAAGTTGATTGTGCTGATTTTAAGATCCTGGATTTGTTAACTTCACTGCCCATACTGTTGCTAAATGGCCACAATTCCACCGGTATTTAAAGGTTCTACTTTGTCCCACCCTATATTTCCCTTTGCTGATAAAGGATTAAAGGAATAGGTAGAGTATTGTTTTACTTTTTGGTGATAAGGGATTGTTGCGTTTAAGTAGTTTCGAGTTTTCATATTAATACAGAAACATAAGAAGGTCGTGTGATTGTCTAAAAACCTGAATAATTATATTTGGTTATATATTGAAATATTTTTCAAATTTTCAGAGAATATCAGAAAACTATGGGATGACAATCTGGGAAAAAAAAAATTAGAGTTGAAAAGATTTGTGATTTTATTATAGGATCCACGAGTTCAGATAAGAGATAATACGAAAACCACTTATTTGGGCTATATTATCCCCAAAACATAGGTAACTAAACTCCTTGGATTTCACATTCTCATGTGTAAAAAAATATAAAACTCATAACAAACCGTCCATAATGCTATGTCTTTGTTCCTATTTGGTTGCTTAATATTTCAATTGTAAGAGATGGGAGGGTTTCAAATTTTTAGAGAATATCAGAAAACTAATTACGTTTGGTTGCATATGGAATGATAATCTAGAAGAAAAAAATAGAGCTGAAAAGATTTGTGATTTCATTGTAGGATCCACGAGTTCAGATGAGAGTTAATATAAAAACCACCTATTTGGATTATATTACCCCAAAACATAGTTACTAAACTCCTTGGATTTTCACATTCTCGTGGGTAAAAAAATATAAAACTCATAACAAACACTCCGTAATGCCATGTCTTTGTTCCCATTTGGTTGCTTAATATTTCAACCGTAAGAGTGGGGGAGGTGGGGACAAAAGAAGGTGGTGTGATTGGCTAGAAATCTGAATAACTATATTTGGTTATATATTGAAATATTTTTCAAATTTTCAGAGAATATCAAAAAACTAATTGTGTTTAGTTGCATATGGGATGATAATGTGGAAAAAAAAAATAGAGTTGAAAAGATTTGTGATTTCATTATAGGGTCCACGAGTTCAGATGAGACTTAATGTGAAAACCACTTATTTGGGTTATATTACCCCAAAACATGGGTAACTAAACTCCTCAGATTTCACATTCTTATGGGCAAAAAAATATAAAACTCATAACAAACAATCTATAAATGCTATGTCTTTGTTCCCATTTGATTGCTTAATATTTCAACCGTAAGATCGGGGAAGGGGGGAAAGAAGAAGAAGAAAAAGAAGTAAAATTGTGAAATATAGTTACTAAAACCTAAATTATGAGATTCAACAGTGGTAGTCATATATCTATTTTTACTTTGAGGTGATGAAAGATTCATCTCTTACTCATTTTATCTATGAATTTGAGAGTATTTGGATGAAACTAATTACAATTTACAATTCCATACATTAAATAGTAACTATAAAAGCCCATAAAATATTATATTGTAGTAAGTTGACTAGGTTCTCTTTATTCCCTTCTCAAAATTGGCATGATTACGTTTTTCAATTTGATCGATAATAAATTTTAGAATATTTAACTTCAATGTTTGCCTATAACTTAAATCATTTGGAAACTCGATAATCTAATATGAAGTCTAAATTCAAACCCTAGCACATAATTTATGCTTCATTAAATACTTAAAGGATATCGTTTTTAGACACATGAATTTTTTATGGTATATATAAGGATACATTAATTTAGAACAACATATTAAGGCATATTAAGCTATCATCAGAAAGATACAACTTTAACCTAAAAACACTCAATATTGATATTTCAAGTATCAATTAATTAACTTAGGGAAATATAATTACTAGTGGCAATTCTAGTTGAACCAAGATAATCTAATAATAAATTTATAACCACTAAGCACCTTTTTCCCCCTTAAAATTAACATGATCACGAGGAGTTTGAATATGATTTGTTTACCTGATTATGATCTTCTGGTTAATTGGAATGTCTGGTGAATGTGATGCCGTGGTGGGTAGACATGTGATGATCACCAGTTAGCAAACATACAAAAGGATTGATCACCTAAAATCCAGCTTAAAAAAGTGTCAAATTAGGTTATATACAATATATACAACTGATTTAAAAAGTGATGTGTAAACTGTAAAGGCCGCTTATATGGATACAGAACCAAGGATTAGGAAAACAAAAGTTAAAATGGGGTCCGATGTGATTGTTCAATGATAAATTATCTTACTGTTCTAGAAATCTCTTTTTCTTTTTCTTTTTTTTCCCCCCAATTTTAGATAAGCTGAACTAGAAATCTCATTCATTAGAAGGAACACTATGCTTAGGTTTGGTGGGTTTTTATTTATTTATTTATATTTTTAATATAATGTTTTTACTAGGTATACATAGTTTAAAAAAAATGTTAGTCCAGAAGTGAGAGCTTGGCTGACGAAATTAGTTGGCTCAAGTGGTAAAAGCACCCACTACCTAAGATCTTGCTCCTAGGTTCGAGTCACACTAGGGGTAAGTGTGAAAGACTATTATTCCTAATCAAGAAGGATGTGAATTAGGTAGTAGTAGGTATTTTTCTTTAATTTGTAATAAAAAAAGGTCATTAGTTAAGCCCACTTAAAAAAAAAAGTGAGAGCTTGACTAAAAAACATGTGAAAAAATGTGGAATTTCGAGAGTAGCAGTCCTACATATAGAGAAATTGTGAAAATTAGATAATTTTGAAATTGATTTTTAATAAATGAATTATTTTTTAAAGAATCTTTACAAAATTGACCTTTTAATGATTTAATAAGCTTATTAAGCACAATCCAAGTATAACTATAAGCTCTATTTTATGAAATAATTTTAAAATTTTATTTACTAAAAGTTACTTTTTATATGATCTACTTAGTGAAACGAAATCGGTGACACCTTTTTGAAGTCAGGGAAGGAGGTTCGGTGAAATGAGATTTTCGAGGTTAGCAATCCTAATTTGGAAAGTCATTTTTAATAAATAAACTATTTTTTAAAACCTCTTTCTAAAATTGACTTTTAATGATTTAATAAGCTAATTAGGCATGGTCCGCGATTACTTTTTCAATTATTCTACTATATATATATAAGGCACCAATCCAGTGGGTATTTTTTTTTTTTACCTATGGTATGTATCAATTTAGCCAATGAAAATTTAGCATGCATTTTTTTTTATTGTAAAAAGTAAGAGAGAGAAAGAGCATTAATGATGCACGTCTTTTCATGCACTTCATTATAGCCAATGGCTAAAAAAAAAAATATCAACCCTTAAATAAAGAAAAAAATACATATTGGATTGACAACCATATATATATATATATATATTCCTGAGATCCCATCATATATATTTTTTATTTTCCAAAGTCTACCATGCTTATTTTGGATTAGGGGGTTTATGTTCTAAATGTCCAATCGTATCACATAATCAAATTCAATAAATTTTGATAATATTACTAAAATTACATGCATTTGACCAAACCACAGTCGAATTGCGTGCAGATGTTTTAAATGTGGATTGGACTTACAATCTTCGCGACAATTGTTAAATATTGTGATCATATCTTCACAATAAAAATAAAAAGAAGTGATTAATTTAGAGAAATACTATATTTTATTTAATATTAATAAAATAGTATTAAATCTCCTGGTCATATCAATTTTAATCCTTTTTTAAAACATGTGATAAAAAATTTGGATAACCTATAAACCACCTACAAAACTACAATATTTATTTAATGAAAAATTCGGAATTCTAAAGTTACCCTCAACTCAATCCTAGTTGAAAAGATCAAAAGTGAAGAGATAGCGCTAGAACATAGGGTCAAAATTTTCTGACAGCCAGTCAAAAATCAATCAAAATGGCCAGGAGAGACAAGATTAGAAATTCAACCACAGTCAAAATTTTTTGACCCTAGTCGAGCGAAGACGTCGCTGAGATCAGAATCTGGACCAACGGTGGTAGTCAGGTGCTGCATATGGCCATACTAGCATAAGTTATTTGGAGGGTGTGGGAAAAGAATATATTTTAGAGTTTAATAGAGAATAAAATATCTAAATAATTTTAGATGTATGACATGGATGAGTCTTTTTTTTCCATCATTAGACAATTAGTAGAACCCTAAGTATAAATTCTCCATTTTTATTATTATTCTTTCAAAATAAAAATTATATTATTATTCTCGAAAACATCTAAAGTCTGATATATTAATTAGGGCTGGTGACATCGGCAGAGAAACGAATAAGTGTTCAAATATTGTATTTCGGAAAATTGTTTACAATTACCCAAAAATTAAGGAAAAAAATGAAATATTTTTCCTTAACTCATTTCTTTTGCATCTTGGAAAAATTTCCAAAAAAGGACAAAGGCTATATTTTTATTAATTAGGGTTGATACTACTAGGGAAATAAATTAAGTTTTAAGGAAAGTTGTTCATTATTAGTAAAATTAAGCAAAAATGACATATTCTTTCTTTACTCATTTCTTCCCAATATTTTTCTTTTTTGTTCTAGAGTGCAAAAGATAGGAAATAAAGTAAGAAATTATGACCTTTTTTTTTTTTGCTACTTTTTAAATACTTGCAATATTATCAAAAGAACGATAAGAAAAGGGAAAAAAATAAAATACATACTTTCATAGTGAGTTTTAGAAAATACACTTAAGTTGAAAGTAATTAAGTAAATACACTCCTTTTAAAAAGTAATGTAAAATGATTTATATACCCTTTGTTCTATTTGGGTATACATAGTATCAAGCATTAGACAAGATGTCAGGTATCTTGAAGGAAAAAAAAATACTTATATTGAGCACTAAACAAAGTATTAGAGCACTATACATGATGTCAAATCACTAGATATGTCGAGTGTTAGACGGAATGTCTAGTAATTTAATCCTTCTGTCAAGTCATATATGAAAGTGCTAAGGGTATTTTTGTCTTAAAGGGAATTACTAAAAGAAAATAACAAAAAGAGTGTATTTCCTAAAAGTGGCTTTGAAAATGGGTATTTTTCGACGAGTCTCCTAGAAAAAAAAAAAAGAGCTAATAGGCACCTTCAAATAAAAATCTAGAAAAAAAAATGGCTACGTGATTTATCTAAAAAGTTTCATTTTTTTCTTTTTATAAAAAAACTATTAAAAAAAAAAGAAAACACAAAATAAGTTGCAACTAAAGATGATAGATATACTAAAATAAAAGGCTACTTTCAAAACATAAAAAGTAAAAGGCTACTTTCAAAACATAAAAACTACATGAAAATATATTTGCTATTGACTCTTACACTTTTTACTTTTAGGTTTTGAGGAAAAATGATTTATGTATTAATGTTACCCCTAATATAATTTTGATGACCATAAAAGTTTTTCTTGGCTCCTAAAGTCACTTGTAAAAATTGCTTTTAGAAGAAAATTTTGTTATTCGGGTTAACAATTTTTTTTTTCCCTAAAAGTGAACATTAATGTATATTGTTATCACATCATTTCGTCCCATTAATATCAAAGAGCCATGTATCCTTTTAGTCAAACCTCCACTACCAATTATTATAAAAGAAAAAAAAAAACCCACTACCATTATCCTTATTTGGAAGGAAGTAGGAAGAAAAACAAGCATTAATAGCATCTTGCATTTCTTTAATCTTTTTTTTTTTAAATATATATATATATATATATATATATATATATATATGAATGTGAATTTAAACTCACATTCATATAAGCTATGAATGTGATTTAAACTCAAAGTCCTTTACAAGCTATGAATGTGAATGTGACTATTAAAGTATTAAAATAAACTATACAAGCTATGAATGTGAATGTGACTATTAAAGTATTAAAATAAACTATGAATTAATCTGACTATTCGTTAATTGCTTTCTAGAAATATGCAAATCGGTAATTCCTAATAAGCTAATGGATCCCACAAGCCGTTAAAAATCAAATCAATAACATGCTATAAATGAAAAATATATAACCTATTAGGGAATTAAAATCTCAATGGTGCATCGAGCTGGATTAGTAGATTGTGCATTCAAATAAGAAAAGGGAAAAAAAATAATTGGATTCGCAACAGGATATGTAGATTTTTTTGGGCTTTTTAATAACTGAATTTTTCCAAAAACAAAAAATTGTTATAGAAGAAGAATATTGAGTCTTTATGTTTCTTTCTCAAATTTAACATTTTGTTTTTATTTACTTTCCAAACAAGGAGTTGTAAAGCTTGACTAAACAGACACGACTTTTTACTATTAACGGGATATAATGAGACATAATTGGGAATCCGGTGATTTGAATCAATATATCGAATAAATATAGGCGGAGATCATTACTTAGCCTAAGAGCTAATCTAACCAAACTATATACATCTTGCACCTCTACTAGCGAAAATTGATAGCATATAATCAATATATCGAATAAATTTAGGCGGAGATCATTACTTAGGCTAAGAGCTAATCTAACAAAGCTATATACACCATGCACCTCTTTTCTACAAGCAAAAATTGATAGCATATTATATGTAAATGAGTAAGTCTATTGACATCCCACTATTTACTCTCTTTACACGTCCTTTTGTTAATTTCTTGTATTATTAAAATAACACAATTGAATTACTTTTTAATATAAACTGTAAAAAAAATTGTATTTGTACACATCTCTCTAAATGCTTTATTTATTAAAAAAAAAACTCACCCCACCTCTTCTCTAAACACAGTTCATAGTGAACCTTAATTCAATTATGAATGAAATATTTAATCATAGTTGACTTTTTTTTACTCCTTCATTTAAAGAACTTTGTTAGATTCCAATCCAAAGATTAATGTACACAATCGCTTGCAAATAAAACCAAATAAATGATCCCATTTATCCCTAAATTATGGAAAAATTCTCATTTTTAGTCAACTTTAAAAAAAGTTCTATTTTAGTCTTTTTATTGTTTTGTATTTCATTTTGTTATTAACAGAAGGAATATGAGAAACATGTGCTCTTTTATTTATTTCAAATACAAAATCATAAGTGATCAATATGAAATAAAGTAATTTAAAAATAAATAATTGAATAAAAATCAATTATACATTTAACAATAATGTATTTTAAAAATGTTGAAATATGATATTTTAGTAAAATCATCAATAATACAGAAGGGAAAAAGGCTTCTCATGTGTTTTTTTTTTTAAGAACCGAATATATTGTATAGCAAAAAGTATTAAAATGAAGCTTTTTTAATAATTTAAAGACCATTATAACAAAATTTAAAATGTAGGGTTTAAAGTGAGATTTTTTCATTAATTTAAGGACCAATAGAGTTATTTATTATAATTTTTTTTTTTTTTTTAATCTAGACTAGGCAACTGGACTCATTTATAAAGGAGCCCAATCTTTACATACAAACTGAAAAGTTCTCAATCCTCGTGCAGGAGAAGAGAACAAGATCGAGTACTTTCTTAATAAATTAACCAAAAAAGACAGTATATTGAATTATATATATATATATATATTTATATATAACTAAAAGAACTTTACAGAGAGAAGAATGAGAGGAGAAGATAAAGTCATATTAATTTACGAATGGTTTAGAAAAAATTAGGGGACTAAAAGGTGGTAACTAAATTGAAAAATTTAAATGGGTCTGGAAGAGTATGTTTAGAAATGGTATAGGAAGACCATGCAAAGGTGTGATGCTAGGGTTACCCTATATAAATATGTAAATTTGATATTATGGGTAGAAAAATTAATCTCTAAACTTCAATATTGAAAATATTTGTGGTTATCAATTAGTTTAAGTCTGTAACTATTTATGTAAATTTTTATTCAACCTTTTATCACAATACGATGAATCAAGATCCTTAGTTCAAAAAATATTGTGTCGATCGACTGGAATAACCACATCATTTAAAAGAGAGTAAAATTTTGATGGGATGGGATGAGATGAGTTAACCTTATAATTCTTTTCAAAAAACTTTTATAAATGACGTGTCATTGTTTTGGATAGAGCATCTTGATCCCATATGACGTACTCCCTTGTTCTATAGAAGCAGCAAGTGCACCTCTTGTCCTTAAATCACAACGTGGCTCCTCTTGATTGGAACTTTCTAACAGAATCAGGGACCTTTTTTTTTTTTTTTTTCCTCCTTTCTAATCCTATGCACTAAAAATATTATTAAAGGCCAAGGTGTTGTTTCCCCTTTAGCAGGAGGCAGGCTTATTATACATATCAATATCTCTATGCAAGTCAAATTGGAAAGCTTCCTGTCATCCGGATATGGTCAAGAGTTCTCCTCAGGCCATACTTGAGCACAGACTCGTTACCTTTCCTGAACCCTTCTCCATAAGCTGATGATGAATCTGACTCGATCTGGTGTTTGAAAAATTCACCAAGTTTCTTCTCAAAGTCGGATCGTTTCCCCTTCTTGGACGAAGTTGATCCAGTAGAGGACGAGGACGAGGATGAGGAAGAGGAGGAGGAAGAGGAGGAGGAGGACGCANGTATGTGCCTTTTTTCTTTTCTTTTTTTTTTTTCCTTTTCTTTTTCTTTTTTTTTTTAATTTTTTATATATGAGACATTGTCTAGGATGATTTTCAGTCACATATATTAAACAGGGTATTATTCACTTGGGTTTGTTGAGTTTTAGGTTATTTGACACGAGATTGGGTTCACACACCTATGAAGGATGTATTCTGAGCTAATTTATGAGCATCTAATAGTGCTTCAAGAGCGAATTAGAATTATATGGTTTATGTGTTTTGTTTTTTCCTTCTAATCTTAACCATTGGAATCTCGGGTGATGATTAATATTATTCCTATTGTGAATGTTATGCCGATAATGTGTGTGTGTGTGTTACAGTGGAAAATGATTTGGAGTGAAATAGATTTGGGTGTGGTTTTATTTCAGGCTGTTGATCCCAACTTTTCGATTGAGAGATAACGGTGATTACTTTGCATGGGATCACATTTTCTTTCTTGAAGCTGAAGAATGCAATATTCATTTCTTAATTTGCTCGAGGAATATAAGTTTTGCTTGGAGTGTCACCTTTTTTGCTGATTTTCAGAGACAACAACAGTATGGGGGGCTCACACCGCAGGTTAGAGTCAGTTATATACTTCTTATTGTCGCTCTTAATTAGGCTTGTTTCCCCAGAGACCAATGCTATTACGGTTTAATACTCTAGTTTGCAGGGTATTTTTATATGAAGTGTCTCAATAGCTTCTTTCTTTGTTGCAGTGGAATGCCTAAAAAGTCAAGTGATGGTGCAAGACTTTTTATTGCTACTATCATGGGAATTGTCTTCGGATTTTTTGTCGGCATGTCCTTTCCATATGTTTCTCTAAATAAGGTATATCAGCCCCCATCAATATGCATTTTACATCAAAACTGAACAGCTATATCTATTTGATTTGTTTTAAACTTCGCAGATTAACCTACCCTCAAGCCTTATATCATCTCTTGATGTAGCCATCACTGACATACATAGATCCACCACAAGCAAAAGTCTCGAAGATCATGGACCAAGCAATGTTCCTAAGGTAACTTTTGTGCTTACTTTAAGATGTAACTGTTAGTAATGTTTCAACCTGTTTATTGCCCAAAATGCGAAATCATAAGGATTAGTAGTTAACTACGTAGATTTAATTGATATTGGTGATAGTTTTTATGTTCATATTTTCCTCTTGCACTATAGTGTCCAATCTAATTGATTTGTATCAAACTATTAATCTGTCCGGCATACCTTTTTATGTCTAGGGATTGAGAATTTCCATAAAAATTATTGTTGTTGGTTTTAATTTTATGCAACCATGGTCTCACTCCATCCTGTAGTATAGTGACTAGTGAGAAGATATGCAATTTGGCATGGAGGATTTTTTTTTCTTGTTAGTATACTTTTTTGCTCTATCTAACCCTTGTTTGTATTTTATTTCTTACTTTTTGCAAATTGCTGCCAACTAGACTGGCCCATGTTTCTATCCTGAAAAGATTATAGTTACAGTCATAAAGAATTTAGACAAAGTACCTTGATATGATGCATCTTTTTGGCAGAGTTCTATGATTTTTCCTTTTCCTAAGTGCTTCGTCTTTCTTATTGTTACTGAGCAGCAATTGATTTATGAATTAAAAACATAATTCAATTTTAAATTCATCGCAGATCTTAGATATAGTTCAAAATATGGTTTGATGCTCGAATATGTTGAGAGTGAGAGTGATAAAGATAGTTATAGCTGATCAACACATTTTAGTCATAATTAAATTTGTTTCTTTCTTAGTTTTTGTTTTTCTTGTATCCTATCCTCTTGTTATTATAATTTTTCTTATTTTATTGAGATTTCTGTTTCATATAAAAGATGTGTTGACACTGATAGGGCCTGTTTGGTATAGTTTTCAAAGGCTCAAAAATTACTTTCAAGAGTATTTGGATAAATTCTCAGAAGATCCTTTTTTATTTAAAGTTTTTTTTTTTTTAAAAAAAGAAGTATCGACTCACCATATTTTTTAGGAAAATTTTCTAATAGTTTTACTTAAAGAAATAAACGTTATCTCAAATAGACCCATAGTTGGTTGTTACGTGGAAAATGATGGACCACATACTAGTTGTTAATTGACTTGAAATTTCAATATCACAATCAAGCCTTAGTCTTAACGTGAGATTTCTTGAAGATGTAAACTCATACTCAGAGTGACTTTTTGCTGCCATGGTTTGAAGCTCAGCTGGTAATATGGGTGGGAGAACTCAAGGTTGTTGGGTTGAAATCTCATTAATTGAAACTTCAAGGACAAAAATGGAGAAAACAATAAAGAAAAGCTTCAATGGAAATGTTATTTGCTTTTTTTATTTGTTTATTGTTACTGTGTTAAAGATTAAGTGCTTTTCCATGTACTTTTTTTTTAAAAAAAATCTCAATTCAAGGCGAACAATATGTTTGAAAATAAAAGGGTGTATTGAACTAAATGATTTTCCAGTTTGGATGGTGTGTTAGTTGTCGAGAAAATGTACTTTTGTGAACCAATGGAAGTTCTTTTTCTACATTTTCTTACAATTGCTCTTACGTTTATATTATATATATATATATATATATATATATATATATATATATCTTCTGCTAATGTTTCTGTAACAGCTTCTGTTCAGCAGATTTAATTGACAGTTTTTTTTTTATTTTTTTATGATTATGTGGTTCTAATAGATAGTATGTATTTTTGTTGATTGCTCCTAGATATATGTTCAAACAAATCCTCGAGGTGCCGAATTACTTCCTCCAGGGATTATTGTATCGGAATCTGATTTATATCTGCGTAGACTATGGGGTGATCCCAGTGAGGTATGATATAAGTTAGTTGTAGTAAATATAGTTGTTAAGTGGATTAAAATTTGTTTCTAAAAGCTGGATAAGTTGATGATCTTTATTATGTGATATTGGTAATCAATCTAAGTCCTTTTTAGAAAATTTTGGTCAAGTTGTAGAGCAGCATTATAATTCGTCATTTATGCGCCGAACTCTTTTTCCTTTCTTTTTTTTTGGTATTATCAGTTGTCCCAGTATTCGAAATGTAGGTGTATGTTAGAAGTTTGTAGTGGTTGGTCGGTCAATGAGCTTGGCCTGAGCCAGGTCTGAGGCATGTCCAACCTTATTCCAGAAGGAAAGTACATTGAATTGCTCAGAAGCTGCCCCTTTGCTAGGCCAAGAATTTCTCAGCCTGAGCTCAGGCAAAGTTTGGGCTAGAGAAAGATTGATGGGTTCAATATATTAGGAAGCCTGTATAGAAATTTGCTTCTTTGGTGTTGTGAGTATAACCTATTGCTGTTAGTTAAGGAAAAAATAGCCAGCTTAACCTACAAGCTAAGAACCAATTCTATTTATCTTTTATACAAAACTTGCAATTATCTCAAAAACTAAGGAAATATTTCGTGTAAATAAATTAGCTTATATCTTTGCCCAAGTTTTCTGCAACAAATTTATTTTGGATTCAATTGACTGAACTCAAAGTAAGTCAGTTTCACGGTAAGCTCAAACCAACAAAACAATTGGGATTTTTTTTTTTTTTTTTTTTTTGTGAATTCAGGCCAATTTGAACGTTATAGAAGGTGAGGTAGGGATAACAGACCTTTTTCTTGAACATTTTTTTTCGACTTGATATGATTTATTGATTTGTAAGATACTTTTCAAGTTTGAGGCTTTTATAGGATGTGCACTTGAGTTAGCTGTCTAGATTGTAACCTCATGGGGACTATTTGAATAATGCAGGATCTCAAGAAAAAGCCCAAGTATTTGGTAACGTTTACTGTTGGCCTTGACCAGAAAAACAATATTGATGCAGCAGTTAAGAAGGTTTAAACCCAGTCTTCCAGTCTTTTTTATACATAAATATATTTATATGTATTATATAAATAGTATTTTCTGATATGGTCGAGGATACTGATTTTGATTCTTATTCTTGTCATAGTTTTCTGAGGATTTTATTATTATGCTTTTTCACTATGATGGCCGGGTTACTGAATGGGATCAATTTGAGTGGTCAAAGAGTGCAATTCATGTTAGTGTTAAGAAACAAACAAAATGGTAAGCTTTTATTGTGCTTTTCCTAGGTTTAATTTCGTGCTGTAAACTAAGTTCTAAAAGAGTAGATGATTTTTCGCCTGTTCTTACATTCTTTGCCACAATTAATTTCTCACTGTTCTTGTAGTGATACTTTTACATGTGTTGCAGGTGGTATGCAAAAAGGTTTTTGCATCCTGATATTATAGCAGCTTATGAATACATTTTTATATGGGATGAAGATCTTGGAGTAGAGCACTTTAATGGAAACAAGTAAGTTTCTGTTTGATTATTCTTTTTTTTTTCCTTTTTTTTTCTTCTGTCAGTTGTTTTTATTAGTTGATTCTTCCAATGGGCCTTCATGTAATTTACCAGGTACATTGAGTTGGTTAAGAGACATGGTTTGGAGATCTCTCAACCTGGTCTTGAGCCCAACAATGGACTGACATGGCAGATGACAAAGAGGAGAGGAGACAGAGAAGTTCACAAGTGGGTCTTTGCCTCTTCACCCCCCACCCCAATTCCCATAAACACACACACACACACAGAAGTTACATGTCATTATCAGATACTTTTCTCACATTGAAAACTGATTTTAGATTTTTCTACCTGTCAGGGATACCGAAGAGAAACCAGGCTGGTGTAGTGACCCCCGTCTGCCTCCTTGTGCAGCGTACTCCATCTTCCTCTCGTTCTTCTTCTCCCTCATTTTCCCTTTCTGTCCGCACAGTGTCAAATAGGTTTTCACATGCATGCATGATTTTGAGGTGTGCATTTGTATGTCCAGTAATACGGTCCAGGCAGACATCTAGCCTTTGCAACAAATGCTTCTTACCTTTTACGTGCTCACTTATTCTCCATTCTACATTATTTCTCTGTGTGATTTGTATCACTGCAATTCTGAGGAATATTGGTGTTATAGAATTATGAGTTTTTTCTCAACTGAAAATGACCAAGATTGTTTATAATTCTAATTTACTATGCTTATATTTACATTCAGTTTTAGTGTAACATGGTCAGAGGAAATTTATTATCTTGTAAGATGAGAGATTGGTCTCTGCATGGGTCTTAATCTATGGTTTTTGTTATAAAATGAGTTGTAGTTCATTTGCAAATGTTTCTGGTTTGTTGAAAGGCATTTAAAATGGATTTGAAGTTAACAGTACCTTCTTGACATGTTTCAGGTTTGTGGAAATTATGGCCCCTGTCTTTTCTCGGGAAGCTTGGCGATGTGTATGGCACATGCTTCAGGTATGGCGTATATGGAAGGTTGTTTGGCTAGGTTAGCCAATCCATGAACAGGAAATCCTCAAATTCACATCAAATTGGAAAGAGGAGAGATAAAAAGGAAAAAAGAATTAGTTCCCTCATTTTATAATTAAAAATTAGGAACAGTGCTCACATACACGATATTTCTTTCAGTGTTCATTTCCGAATTTCCTATATTTTTATTTAAATATTTAATTTGATTCTTGTAGAATGATTTGGTGCATGGATGGGGATTGGATTTTGCTCTCAGAAGATGCGTAGAGGTCAGCAATTTTCTCTTTTTGTTCCCTTGTGGTTTTCTTACGGGAGCAAATGAGCTGAGAATCTGGGATCCTTGTGAAACTTTAGTAAGAGATTGGTTTTTTCTGATTACAGAAGCCAAGTTAATTCAGATTCTCCGTCTAGGAAAACTGCCATCGTCTTTTGCTCTCCCTGTAGTTATCTTATTGAGAATAAATCACCGGAAGATTGTTATGATTTAGAAAGCGAGTATACTATAATCTTGATTGAGAGTTCAAGAATTATAATCTCTCATATAATGTATTAGAAACTTTCAACAAAGAGGGGTTAAAAGTATTTAAACATAACCCAGTTAAATTTGGGTGGATTCTGCTTGGTTGCATACATGGATATTCGGATCTTGATCCTGCCAACCCCAGAAACATTTATCATGATAGAGCATTGGACATGCAGTCTGATGGAACACTAATGGCTTATTTTACCAGTTAATTTGTTTTGTTTTCTTTGCCTAGTCAGATTTTGCAGTTCTATCTGGAATTTCTCTGTAGGGCATGCTTCAGCCTATACCCTTAAGTTGTAGCAAAACAGATTTAGGTTCACTTTTCTGATTTTCCATTTTTCTTTTCCATTTTATCTTGCCAGCCTGCACATGAAAAAATTGGTGTAGTCGATTCACAGTGGATTGTTCATCAAGTAATACCTTCTCTCGGGAACCAGGCAAGTTCAATATGTGTTATACATTTTATTTGTGGTTTTGTTGTTTTCGTGACATATCAAATACATCTGGGTGTCTGCACATGCATGTAAAAGGAAGTAGAATACTTGTGAGTTATGAGTGTGGCTGCATCTATGCATGCACTTTTTCTGACATTGTTCTGGCATATCAATTTGTTAAGACAAAATAAAGCGGGGACTTGACAAGGGAAATTACAGTTTATTGAATAAAAAATGCAACACAAATTCAGGTTCTTTTGAAATTCATGTAGACCTCGAAAGTGTGCAATTCAAAACCAGGATGTACTCTCATTGGACAGCTAGTCAGTCTGTTAATCCATATACATTAGAAGGTCCTGAGTTAATGTAAGCCTCTTCTTATGGCTTGGCGCAATACATGTCCATATGGAGTGAGGTAATAACACATGAACTGCAAAACGAGGACTTATCTCTAGACTCATTAGCATTCATGGCACATCCTCGAATCTTAATCGAGTTAATGTTGTCTTGTCTCATCTCAGGGGAGTGAGCTATAGATTTGAATATAAAACTGTCTTCCATTAAAGCATGGGAATAATTTTTTAACTTAACCTGTAAAATAACAACCAGCTGTAAGTAAAAAGTCAGGTAATTTTAATTCTATAGGAGATGCACAAAAGCACATTTGACTATTAAAAGTCCAAGATTGTTGGGGAACTGATGGACAGTTTTCCTATTTTTCTTCTTTTAACGACAATTTGGTTTCTAGAAGTCAGTTGTAGACGTATAATTTTAATGATTATAATGGTTAATCTTGTCATCAATGTGAGTGATTCATTTCCTTTGTTTCAATTCTTGTCAACTCTTCACTTTTTCCTCTTATTTTTCTTTCCCTAGTATACTTATCCTTTTCCATCTGTCAATTTCAGGGCCAATCTGAGAATGGCAAAGCTCCATGGGAAGGGGTATGTACATCTGAGAACTACTTTTTTTGTTCATCGGAATTTTCGGACGATAGGAAACTCGAATTTTCCTTTGCTCAAATAACAGAAATGAAAAAGGTGACAAATATTTTTCTGATTCATCTATTTGCTTCTCTTGCTCTGTTCTTTATGCAGGTTAGAGCAAGGTGCAGAAGCGAGTGGGCTGAGTTCCAATCTCGCCTCAACGAGGCTGACAAGTCATACCTTGCTCACTCCGGAAAGGTGTAATTTTTTATTTTTTTTTCCGTGTATATCATCTCTTTAATTTTTCCCCTCCTCCTCCTCCATCTTATCCCCTTTGTACAGGTTTCCTTCGGCCTTGAGGGGTGCTTTAAGATCCCAATTCAATTCCTTCTTTCTGTAGTTAAGCCTTAGCTCGAGGTTTAAAGCTAGATTTCAGGGCTTTTTGAGTTTATGTTACGGACATTATAGCTATATATATAGAAGAGAAATTTACATTCTCCATGCCAGTTTTGCTTCATATACGAAAAGTGTTGCACTATTTTTTGTGGCCTTATAGAAGTTGTGTGGTGGCTTTTACATTTAGCCTATAATACTGAATTTGTATTTGATTTTGGAATCGCATCCCTGGAATATACTCTTCACAACGCAGATTAGTCACGCATTCTTTTGTGTCGAATAACAGACGATTAAGTGCTGTTTGGTTGAAAGAAAAATATTGGAATATTAATAACAACATAATGACGTTCTACTGAAGTGAATAAAGAAGGAAATGATGTTCATGCCAGGATAATATTTACATCATAAGCAATTAACTGATATGAATTTTCTCTAAGGTGGGTTGGTATTTTGGTTTCTTTCATAGTTTAAATATTGTTTCAGTTTCATCTAGATTTAATTTCATTTAACAGATTGAAGATTACATCAATAAAACATAAACTGTCCAATAATGTCAAGTATAACATATGCATTTGACAACTTAACTTTGAAATAGACAGCTTTTGACATACATACGGGAAAAAAAAAAAAAAAGAAAGAAAGAAAAAGAAAGAGATTTTTCAAATATTGAAATTCATTTATTAAAGAAGAGATGTTACTGATGTATTTAATTTCATTTAACAGATTGAAGATTACATCAATAAAACATAAACTGTCCAATAATGTCAAGTATAACATATGCATTTGACAACTTAACTATGAAATAGACAGCTTTTGACATACATACGGAAAAAAAAAAAAAAGAAAGAAAGAAAAAGAAAGAGATTTTTCAAATATTGAAATTCATTTATTAAAGAAGAGATGTTACTGATGTACATTTAAAACGTGATTCATGTAACATCCCAAACACCAAAAAATAAAAATAAAAACCTGGATAGGTTTCACAAGAATCAAGCAGTTCAAAAAGTGCGATGATCAGTATTGTAATTATCAAAGTTCAAATGAGTACTTGGTCGTATAAAAATTCGATCTTTCTTATAAATAAGGCCCCTAAAATGCTTTTGCTTTTGCTTGTAGCATGACTTGTGTAATTCACTCCTTATATTCTTTTAGAAAAAAAAACAATTTTTTTTTTGGGAGGAACCGAGGAATGGAGGTTTCTTACTGGGTCCTCAAAAGGTCCCCAAAAAAGAAAATTACTGAACACAATTGAATTGCTTTTTATTTAAAATGACAAACCAAGTACCAAGTAATATAATGAAATATTATCTGTCTTCCTCTTTATTTTTAACTGACTATACATACATTACATACAATGTCCAGATCCACACTATTTTTGGGCAAAAAACAGATCCACACTTATTTCCCTAACAATTAATGATTAGTTGAATATTTCATTTGGTAACCAACACAAATGGTATTTTAGCAGTTTCCAATTCAATAAGCGTAAATTATCAGTACAAATGAGATCGTTGTAACCCATAAGAGGCCAAAAATAAATATCAAATGAAAATGAAAAATAACTTACAAGAGGAGCAAATGCGTCAAAATATGCTTTTGTTTCTTATCAAAATAAAGTATTATATCCTTCCCGAAGTCTTGTTTAACTCTATACGGTTCCCGACGTCTTTTGTTGCATTTTTTTCTAAAATTTTCTGTTAAAAAGTCTGACATTTTCTTTAAACTTGTCAATCTGACATGATATAAAAAATGCTAAAAGGCGCGATGCATTTTAGGCGCAGTTAATGAATTTAGCTTAAATATGTATATATATATATATATATATATTAAATATTAACAAATTATATGGTATCATATAATCAAGTAATTTGTATATATATGATCTTTTTTTTTTAGGAAATATATGAACATTACTCTATCATTTACTAGGCAAAGAACATTTATTTCTTGTCATCCTTTTTTTTTTTTCGGGACTACCTTTTGTCAACCTTTGGTAAGTGGAAAATGAAAATAACTTTCACAAGTTTTTGGTAATATGATGATCTTTTGTAGACAATTTGTGTCAACATAAAAAGTGTGTACGTCCTAAGACATTTGACGTCTCACTTCCATCACTTCCACCAGCTACTTCCTATGATTAATTTAGACCATGAAAATCAGCTCTGCCTCCAACATAATGCCTGGTGGTGGGTGATGCTAAAAGAAGTCAAAAAAGAAAAAAAGAAAAGCAAAGCAAAGAAATAATAATAATACCAAAAATAAAAATAAGAAAAACTTTATGGAGTAAGATTTAAGTTTTCTTTATCACCAAACACTAATTGAGTTTGAGGGTGGCAAACTTTATTCGCTTGCTTTGGCAGATACCTCTACCTCACTCACATTGAAGAAAACCCTCATCTCACCTTCCTGCCTTGTCTCATAAGTCTTATTATAAGATAATATATATATATATATATATATATATATATATATAATCTAGCCATGAAATGATACTAGCCAAAACTCAATTGTTTACAAAAATTTAGAAAAATAAAATAACCTCTTTTACTTAGAGGATTTAATTGGACCAAACACCCTTTTCTACCACCAAAACTATGTGGAAAGAGTGAATTTGTGCATTGAGGAAGTGCACAATCCTCTCATCTTTCGGGTAACTTGTTTTTAGTCACAAAATTTTACTCTTATTCTTTTTTATAAATGAAGATAAAAAAATAAAAAAATAAAACATTATAATATATTGAAGGATCAATTTAGCATTGATATAAATTTTGATTAAAAAATGAATTAATTTCACATTTTCATTAATTAATCTTTTTATTTGGGGTAATCTTTTTTAGCAATAATATTTCCCTTGAACTAAAATATTTCCATTCTTTTTCTTACTTTTTTTGGAGTTAGGTTATTAGTTGAGAGAAGTCTAAGCAAAATCACAATTCCAATCAATTACAATATCATATTCAGATTCTTTTGGGTCAATAATCAAAAAAATCAAACTCAAGACTTGCCACTAAGCTAAAGACAAAGATATGCATTATGGAAATCAGAAAAGGAAATATACCCCCCAACCCCAAAGGATATTCTTGTCATTTCATTCAAGTCCTACCACCTTTAACGGTCATTTGAAATTAACTGTGTGGCTTTGCTTTTGCTTACGTTTGCCGTTAACTTCCTTCTGGAAAGTAAGCCACGTGAGAAGCCAAAACCAAAAACAACCAAACCAAAACCAATTCTCTCAAAATAATTTAACGGCCGTTAGTGTTTGGCACCAACCACAAAAGCCTTCAAAAATAAAATGGGCGCACAAGCACATTCTCAGACAAGCCAACTTCTCTCTCTCTCTCTCTCTCTCTCTCTCTCTCTCTCTCAAATTTCATTCTCTCAGCTTAAAGCTCCTCCTCTGAGTCTCTTTCAGACCCCAAATTCAACCGAAGACGAAGTCTCCAGCAGCCATTGCCGGAATCGGGCCGGTGAATTTCCCGGAGATTTAGGAGCCCTACTACATTAACTTGTATGTACTTTAATGCATTTATGTCTAAGGTTTTTTTTAAAGGATATATATATATATATATATATGTATATGTATCAAGGCTTATTGATAAAATTCAGATAGGTTTCTTTTCTTTATTTTTCAGGGCTCCTAACACTCCCGGATTTTCAATTTTTTTTTTTTTGATAAGGTACACTCATATTTTCTTCAAAATTTTTGATTGAAATACTACTAGGATTAGTGACATTTCAAAAAAAATATATCAATCTATTTGATCCAGTTAGAAAGAGTATTCTTTTATTTTCATATTTTTTTTCACATTTAGTTTAGTATGCCAAATTAAATTGCGTATTTATTATTGTTTTTCATATGTTGTCTTTTTATGTCGATTAAAAGGAATAAAGATGGGAGAAATGTCGAGCTTCCAGTTGGGCGTTATTGGTGCCCTTTTTCTTTCGGTGGCTTCTTCTGTTTCTATTGTCATATGCAACAAAGCTTTGATGAGCAATCTGGGTTTCCCATTTGGTAATTATCCTATAAATATTATACATTTATATAATCATTTCACTAACATATTTTTATGATGCATTTCTTTCTTGATATACATATTAATTAGTTTCATTCACATCTCCTGAATTTTAGATATTGTAATTAAAATAATTATAATAACAATAAATACACATTATTTAATAATTTTCTCTTTTTACCTTTTACTATTAAAATGTAAAATGTGTGTTGTTAAACCCTCTACATTATAGATGGAGAGATCACAAGGTGTTAAAATAATAAAATTTCAAAAATCATGGAGTTTTACAAATGAAATTCGAGAGTTAAAATGTTACAACTCTTATAGTTGGAGGAGACAATATTGCGAAATTAATCCTATTTGAACAACCAAATTCTCAAGTTACCACCACCCCCCCCCCCCCAAAAATCATATTTAATTTCCTCCCAAAAATCATATTTAATTTCCTCTATTATTGTTTAAATATGGGTTAATGCAGCTACAACACTTACTAGTTGGCATCTGATGGTGACATACTGCACACTTCATGCGGCCCAACGTTTCAACCTGTTCGAGAACAAGTCCATTGACATGAAGACCGTTATGCTTTTTGGCATTCTAAATGGCGTTTCAATTGGTCTTCTCAACTTGAGCCTGGGTTTCAACTCCATTGGCTTCTATCAGGTTCCAGTTCCCTTCTTTATAAGTTTTTCAATTTAACACGTTTTAATTAATCTATCCCTAATGCCAGAAGAGTACACACCCTAATAATTACTAAACAACTATGTGTTTATTCATATAGAAGCTATGTAATAGCTTCTTAATGGTTTGTATCTAAACTCCTTATTTTGGTCGCGGGATAAATTGAACAGTCAAGACATATCTTGTGAGACGCTTTAGAAAGATCTCACATTGTATATATTATAACACTCATAATTGTGAATGTCCCAACTTCGGACTCTTATTAGAGTTGGGAATTATTTGTTTTTTTTTTTTTTTTCCCTTTTGTCCATCTTGATTTCGACACGTCAACTTGAGAACATAGCTAAGTTAGTTTTATTTTTATTTTAAAGTTTTATTTTTATTTTAAGTGCTGTAATTGAATAAATGTTAAAAAACTAATTTGGTGGGCAGACGATAAAATGGACATAATGTTTGTTTCCAAGTGCCAGATGTGGTCAATTTTTGGTACAATATTCTTTTTATTTACATTTGATTAGGGTTCGAACTGGTAATTTCTTGCAGATGACCAAGCTTGCCATTATACCATTCACTGTATTACTAGAAACACTGTTTCTCAAAAAGCAATTCAGGTAATTAGAACCCCTTTTTTTTTTTTTTGCAGATTAAACAAAAATTCTCTATTCAAAGGAGAAATATAATCCAAGTTCTCCCCTATATTACTATATATTATAATATCATGTTTTGTGCTTCTTTGCAGCCGAAAGATAAAGTTCTCTCTCTTTCTTTTACTCATTGGAGTTGGCATTGCCTCTATCACCGACCTCCAGCTCAATTTTGTTGGAACAATTCTTTCACTTCTTGCCATCATAACAACCTGCATTGGCCAAATTGTATCCCTTTTTTTTTTTTTTCTTTTTAGAGGTAACTAGTGTCTCAAAAGAATTAAAAAAGATAATACTAACGTCAGATGAGACTGATGCATTTTCACATTCTGCATTTTCACGGTCTTTTGAGTTGATCCATGGTAAGCTCCTTATGAATAACTAGATGCACCAGATACGTCCCTACGTTTGTCATTAACGGTACGTTTTAAGGATAACAAATTGGCACATAACGATCTATACTTCAATGCAAAGTGTTTTACACTTTAAATACATTGAGGGTGTTTTGGACCCATCGGAACATCTAACAGTGCCATTTAAAAACACATGATGAATTTGTTATAAGCAGTATAATAAACTATCTAGGTCTACAGCTTGTATTAAGAAAATTGTGTTTGTTCTTAACTCTATGAATTCAGCTAACAAACACAATACAGAAGAAGCTCAATGTCTCCTCCACGCAGCTGTTATACCAGTCAGCTCCATTTCAAGCAGCTATTCTATTTGTGTCAGGCCCCGTGGTAGATCAGTGCCTCACCAAGAAAAATGTCTTTGCCCACAAATACACTCCCATAGTCTTGGTATACTCTTCTACACACTGTATATATTCTCTCAGCAAATTTTGTGATAGAATATATTTACTGATAATGCATGTTTCTGAACGTCAAATCATATCAAAATACATAGATACAAAATTAACAATACGATAATTAGTAGTCATAAAATTAAGATAACAAATGAAAATTATAAAACTTGTTTTGTGTTTTATCATGATCAGATAATTAATATTAGTACTCTTGACTAATATATATATATATATATATATATAGGCCTTCATCATCCTTTCGTGCATAATCTCAGTATCTGTGAACTTCAGCACATTTTTGGTGATTGGCAAGACATCACCAGTCACATACCAAGTGTTGGGCCATCTCAAGACTTGCCTTGTTCTTGGTTTTGGCTATACATTACTACATGACCCTTTTACTGAGAGGAACATTATTGGGATATTGGTAGCCATTTTTGGGATGGGGTTGTACTCTTATTTTTGCACACAAGAGAACAAAAAGAAACAATCCGGAGACCTCCCATTGGGCTCTCAGGTACTTTTTTTTTTTAACTTCTTTTCCCTTTCCAATTTTGAACCCAAAAAAAAAAGAGTTTTTTAGTCAATTGTGTACTTACTATAAAGGGGATTTAGATCCCTTATAGTTATTTTTGGTAATAATTAAAAATTCTGGATTCTTTTTTTTTTAAAATTACTATTTTGATGGCAACTCATACTAACTAGATTTTTCAATTTGTCATACTCCCTTAGATTCCCCACCTATAAAATACAATACAGTAGTTATTACAATGCATGTACCATACCGAATGCTTTTAAATACAAAAAACAAAAGAAGGTTTAATTGGGTTTTTTTTTTTTTTCAGACTAAAGACAAGGATGGTGCTCCACTTTTTGGAGGAAAGAACATGGTTCACGAAGAGAAAGATAGTCATGAGGTCAAGAAATCAGCCAAGGACTCTCTTGTTTGATTGATATAGAACTAGCTAGGCTTTGAGTTAAAGAAGGTTTCTTTTTTTTTTTCCTTGTATCACGCCCCTTTATTTTTAAATTTGAGGATATGTTGATGAGTCTAAATGAGTTTTGATTCTTTGAAATAAAATTAATGTAATACCAGCAAATTTTTTTCCACCAAACCTTCTACTCTATGGTTTTGGCTTTTTAATTAGGATGAAACTCACTGTCGCATACTTTTTGTAAACAAATATTAGTGCCCCACATAATAAATAAATTTACTATCAATCAATACAACAATGGACCTCTCAATTTTCGATTAGTCAAATTCAATATACACATGATCAACAGAAGTTATTTTTAATAAAAGGAAAATGCTTGAAAAATTAGACAGCTACCACTTATTATACACGATTAATATTTATAGCTATTATCTTTGCTCTCGTTTATACCACTTTTTCCGTTAAAAAAATATTTTGTTTATTGATGGTCCCCATCCAAATCAAAAAAATGGTAACTAACAAAGTATAAAAACTGCTAATTAATTTTGCTTTACTTGTCTAAAAAGTGGTATTTGGCTACTTAAAACAAAAAGAACACTACTGAGTTGTTGTTTGACTGGGCTTTTCATAAGTCTTGAATTTATAGTGGGTAAATGGACAAATTTAGGACGTTTTGGGCCCAAAATAACAGTTTTTAGGCTAATTTTTAAAAAACGTTTCTTTAAGGGCCGATTGTGTCTAGGATCATAAATATTGTGTCTTCCTAAAAAAATGCTATGACTAACGGTCATAAATTTATGATAATCCTAAAAAAGCTGAACCTTAAAAAGTCATTTTTGCCCAAATTACTTTTTCCAAGGTCCAAAACCCTTTAAAATGTCCCTATTTCGCAGTCTCATAAGCATTGTCAAGTATGAAGTAACAAAAAAAACTCTACTAGTCAATAGTACTTTTAGCGTAACTATGATTCGTAGCACTGCTCTTTGGTTACCAAAATTTGTTCAACAAAAAAAGTTTCAATGGCATTTGGAATAACTATGTTTATAGGCAAGTATAAGCTAGTGGCTTATAAGGATGACGTGTCATTGAAGCACGAATGACAAATTACGCAGAAAGTTTCACAAAATTAGCTCAACATAACATGATCATATTCTAGAACTCAAATAAAATGAAAAAATTTTGCGACAGGGTAATGAAAATTATCCAACAACTACTATCACGTTTTAAAATCATCCCATTTTCATAAGTTTTCATCATATTTTTGTATCTATGCCTTTTATTCAATTTAATATAGTTCTGGTATAATTTGACACTTAGAATCGCATTTTTTTCACGTAAGTCCCAAATATTTTTTTTTTCATGCAAGTCCCAGCTTAAATTTTGGTTCACCGCTTTATGGAAACAAAGATGAATAGTTTCTAACCGCTTATTTCACTTGTGTCACACTTTGTAACCAACACCCTTACTGTATATAATGTATTAAGATAAACCCAATATTCATGGGTAACCTTAAAATTTTTCATTACAATTGTCACTACCTGATCATGTTATCATCCACCATGTCAATTGGATTTGGCCACTTGTTTAGCAACACAATTAATATAGTTGGTGATAAGTTGATCAGAACTTGCTATATCACAGTACCTTTAAGCTATATACTGCTTTGTTCTCTTATTTGGTATCCCTCAATCTCATCGGAATTTTTGTTTAATAGAACACATATCTTTGTTGAAATTTTAGAAATTTCAATACCGGACCTTTAAATTTGTAACCAAATTCTGGTAAGGAAAAAATCAAAGTAGGACGTATATTAGGAAATTTATTAAAGAGAGGATCATCCAACTGCCCGTTTATGGAAATTCTATACGTATGCTTTATATAGGATTTGTCGCTTCATACTTGAAAATTTCTTTCATTTGACTTGATTCTATTAAAAAGAGTTCCAAAGTTTTTTTTTTCTTTATTATATGAGATTATTTGTGAAGGGGAACTAAAGTGCTTGAAAAATCAAGTTGAATAAGGGCCAGATCAACTAATTCCGCAACTACTTTCATTATACCATATAAACAATTAATTCAGAGTTTCTCGTTGAAACACGTGGATAACCTAAATAAACAATATTTTTTTATGAGGTACCTGGCCGGGAATCTTCCCACTAAAGAAATGGAGCTTTAATGAAAAAATATTTGTAAAATAATTAGAAGGAACAAAAAAGTGAACAAATGCTTTTCCACAAAGAAGTCGCAAAACAAATATATTTTACTCATTTTGACGTTGCAAAATATGACTGATTAATACAGAGAATGGAATATGAATTATATTATCGAGCACCCTTCACTAATTCGAATAGTATTTGTGTAGTGTAAGTAATAGGAATAAAATATAAATGATCCATTTAGATTAGATTATATATTAATATCCCAATAGTAGGAGTTGAAATTTTGTAATAGGAGAGACGTAGTATGTATGGACAATAAGATAAAATTTCATATTTAACAAATTGAGACTAGAGAGTATCAGTCTACGACTTAGACTTAAACAAGTTATACTCCCGAGATTTGTCGTGATGATATATGGGCTTTTATTGCCCAAGTTGCTTGTTGGTGTAGATAACTAGTTTTGAAACTTAGTTAACGTTTGTAAGATTCTCATTGACCTAACATAAAAATGATATTCATGAGATATTCTTCTATGATTGAGCGAGATATGGGAAGCCATGTTTTCGGCTTTGGATCGAAAATGATTTTTTTTCTGTAATTTCAGTTAATAGTGAATAGCTTTTATATTGGATTTGGCCAATGAAAATTTAGCGAATAGTTTTTTTCTTTTTTACCTATGCATAGGTATCAATTTTGCCAATAAAAATTTA
>JXTB01000016.1:41013-97173 GCA_002914805.1 Parasponia andersonii
TTACTGAGTTTTATACTCATAAATATTCTTACATTGCAGATGATACTGCTCATATGTGAGTTTGGAGGAGGAGCGCTGACTTTCTGACCACGGCTTGTGTATATGGGCATTTTGACGCTGTGGTTTCCTGAGAGACAATTTTGTACCTATTTTGTGTGTATGTGTACATTATGTATATTTTTATGAGAGATCCACTTCGTGAGTACCTATATATGTATAAATTAGACTACGTATAATTATGAGTGGAATTTCCCATTTTATCCCATAAAGTTTAAAATGTTTTAATTTTCCCCGATTTTATCAGTTCTAAGTCGAGTGGCGTCTCCCGATCTCACTAAATATTTTTACGAATATCCTTACGTACGCATGTGGGATCGGGGGTTGTTACATTTTCTTCCTAATTGCCAGCTGTAGGACAAAAATAATGATGAAGGCATAAAACCCTAATAAAAAGAGAAAAGAATGAGTTATTTATGTTGGGGAGAAAAAGTACATAGTTATAGCTTTTTACTTAGGAAGTTATGTTCTTAGTCTTTGAGCTGTAACTTGCGCAAAATAGAGTCAATTTATAATTTAAAAAAAAAAACATCTCAAGTAACGGGAAGTTATGTCAAATCCAAGCCAAACCAATCTCAAACCCCATTTTATCTATCTTCTCTCTAACATCCAAAAGATCCTAAATAATATATGAAGTAATGAACTGTGAAATCAAATATTGATTATAGATAACACACCCACGCTTGCACTACCGATATATGCCAAAGGACTAATCGGATACCTAAGATTGGAGACCTATAACCACACCCAATCTCATGACAAGGGGAGGGATTGAAAACCTAATAACACTTAGGGGCGGCAATTTGTGTCTTCGTATTGTGTTGAGGTCCAGGCATTATAGGTAAACTCTTGACACGAACACAACCCATTTAATAAACATGTCAAAATTTAAAACCCAAACACGACCTGTTTATATATGGGTTGACACAACATAACCCATCAAACCCATTTATAAATAGGTTGTGTTGTATTATGTTAACCTGTTTAACATATATAGTACCTGTTTGACACGTTTAGGATATTTTTAACCTAATCGACACACAACATCTAGACATAATTCAAAGTATGAAAGGTCTAAATAAGAATCTAAAAATATAATCTAAAGTATGAAAGGTCCAAATAAGAATCCAAAAACATTATCCAAAAAATAAAAGGTCCAAATAAGAATCTAAAAACATAATCTAAACATAGAATAATCCAAATAAGCATAAGCTATTACATTTTTCTGAAAGTTATTTTTCAAGTGCAACTGAACTTGAACTTTAAGCAGTATTTTCATCTTCATACAAGCTAAGTTGGCACACATCCTTTGTGAGCTCATCTATCACTTTAGTCGGACTTAAAGAACCATAAACTACATGAAAAACATAGAAGTTAATTTAGTTAATATAGAAAAAAAAAAAAAGAATCACACAATAAAGTAAAATGTACAATGTTACCTTTTATACCATATAACCAATCTCTTGCATAGATAATTACTTTAGTAGTAGTAAGTTTAAGTGTACTATGATATTGATCGAACACACGTCCACCAATACTAAAGATAGATTCAGAAGGGACTGTTGAAATAAGAATACTTAAGACATCACAAGTCATTTTAGAAAGTTCAGGATAATGAAATTGATTAGATTTCCAAAAGGTAAGGATATCTAAATTTGAATTTCTTTTAAATCTTGACTTATCAAAGTAAAGCTCCAATTGTATTTTTTGACTAGAAGAAGAAAGCTTCAAATCTATCTCATCAAATTCTTAAATCAAAAAACATATAATTAAATATTTTTATATGCATAGTATTAAGATAACATATGTAAATTATTAAACAATAACATATACCTTGAAAGCTTCATCATTGATACTTCCTATGCATCTTATTGGTTTAATAAAGGTAGTTTGTTGTGAAAAATTTGTCGAACTTACGACTAATTGAGATTTATATTCATTGAACAAAAGCTCCAACTTCTCTTTTCTTTCTCAAATGGCTCTACAAAATCCTTTCCATAAATCTTTTTATATGCAAATTCAACTGTTTTTAGCTTGTAACGAGGATCCAAAATATATGCTATGGCCAATGTCACATTAAACTCAGACCAATATTTTTAAAATTTTATCCATATGTGAGATGCCATAAACCTCATGTATTCATCACTCTCCTCTTTGTAATGCTTTAACGTTAGACAACACTTATAAAGTATAAATTTGTTGTAGGATACTTTGAGCCTGAGAACTCAAGAGTTGCATCATAAAACATCTTTAAAAATTTTGTAATCTTTTCAATCTTTGCACATTCTAAATGTTAAAAAGGACGACAATAACATAAAGTACTCTCAAGCATTAGAAAGGTAGGATTCCACCTCATACTCACATCTTGACATAATCCTTTCTTGCTGCCTACTGACACTAAATCGATACACTCTTCAAAATTTTTGCTTCATAACTTGTGAGTACTTAAGATATTTCATAGTATCATGTATCTTAATAATTGAAGCATCAATTTCCTTTAATCCATCTTGGATAATTAAATTTAATATATGTGCACAGCACTTCATGTGAAAGAATTCACCTTTGCAAATTAGAAATCCTTTCAAATGTAATTGTTCTTTCAACATGCCAATTGAAGCATTATTTACAATAGCGTTATCTAAAGTCACATTAAAAACCAACCCCCTATTCGCAAAACATGTTATAAAGCTTTTCAGGTAGTGTTATTCCATTATGTGGAGGTAGCATAAAACTAAAGTTCAAAATATTTTTTTGTAACTTCCAATCAGTATCTACATAGTGTGCAGTAAGATAAATATACCCATCACTGGTCAAAAAAGATCACCCATCAAATGTGAAACATATTCTACCTGGAACAGTCCCTAACAAACTTTTGATTCTTGCCTTTTCTTTACTGTAAACTTTAAATGCACCAACTTTTGTAGTATTCTTAGATGCTAATGTTATATCACGACACATATAGTCAAACAAAGCTATGATTCCTTCATACTCAACAAAATAAAAAGGCAAATCATGATTTATAATAGCTTCAATTATCAAATTACAAAACTTTTTAGGATCTATTTTACGACTATGAAGAGTCATTTCACGAGATATTATTAATTAACCAATATCAGTAGTATCTCTCCTAACACAAGAGTCAAGGTGGCATTTTAAGTTACTTGTCTCATATTTACTATTAGAAAGGTACACTGAACCATATTTCTTGTACTTAACCCTTTGCTTTTTGTCTTTACTAACAGGTAACATATCAAAATTATTCTAAACTTCGGAGGTTAGCTTCCTCTTACGTGTTGGCTGACGATTAAACTTAGTACCACTTCTTGACTCAAACTCATCATGACTTTCATCAACACCCAAGTCAATATTAATCAGTTCATTATTCTTCATTCTACACATAAAGATGAAAGTTAATTGAGTTAACATAGGAAATAATATATAGGAATTATAAAACAAAAAATAAAAAAAAAAAGTTGATTGAATGTGTAGTAAAAAAAATAAATGCTCTTAGAAAAATGATTGACTCGCATTCTTGTTAGCTAGTTAATATTATCTTTCTACTAACAACAAAACTTCTTATATACCCTAGTGGATTCATGACATCATCCTCCATTTATATCCTAACTTATCAAAAATTTGGAAGGACTCCATTAATTGCTTATCATCAACTATGTAATACTGTGATATAAATTAATGTAACTCAACCTTTTGAATAATAATAAGACTTCTTATATACCTTAGTAGATTCATGACATCATTCTCCATTAACATCCTAACCTAACAAAAATTTAGAAAGACTCTATTAATTACTTATCAATCATGTAATATAATGATGTAATCATGCAAATTAATGTGACTAAACTTTGTGACCTGGCTACCTATTCTACTAAAGAATATTATTATATTAAGTGTTAAATTTTATCTAAATCTTTCTAATTTTTTTTCATAAAACTAATAAAGAATATCACAGAATAAATGTCTTGCATCTACCAAAATAAGTAGTATTATGAAAAAGCAATGAAGGAATGAGAAAAGAAGATAAAGAATCAAATTATTAAACAATACGTAGTGCTCTTGGTTTTATCATTGTGATCAATCTCAAATAGATTTAATTAACATTTGTAGCTATCCGAATTTTCTATTTTGATTTCTTTGAATTTCTTTTCCTTGTGAAAAAAAAAATTAACAGAAGAAAAGATGGCTCTAGAATTGGTGGGTGAAGCTCTTCTTTCGACTTCCTTTCAAGTACTGTTTGAAAGGTTGAGTTCTAGTGAGGTTCTAGTCTGACATTGGTAGAGAAGAAATCCCAGAATTTGTTCATGATTTTTTAGCTTTAGAATTTCAAGCTTCATTGTTCAGTGGGAATACCATGTGATTTTTCTATCTTTTTCTTTCTTTTAACATGGAGTATCTAGTTTCTATAACAAGAGAACTATAATCAGTACATTCAATTAAATAACTCAAAAAAACATAATCATAAATGCTCATCTACATCTCAACAAACAAAAATCATCATATTATTTTATTATAAAAATATTAGTTCTCCTTCATTTCTCTGTTTTCTGACAAACTAAACATCATAAACTAAAATCAAAAACAAATTAGCACCGGCACAAAACAACTTACTCAAGTGTCAACCATACTCAAAATTCACTTAAAATCATATAAAAAATCTCCGAAAAAATGAAAGAAAATAATAAAAAAAAATATGGTACATACGTGGATGGTGTGTCTCATTGCTAAAGTTAGTAACCAAAATTGAAGAATGAGAGCCATTCCTCTATTCGTAGAGGTTTAGGTCGTCGACAAAAAGCTTGAAAGACTCAAAACTTCAATTGATTTCATCGAGTTTGTCTTCAACATCTCTGGATAACTATGGGTTCTTAGAGTAGATGAGTCTTAGATCTAACTAGAGAGAATGAGATGAAGAAAAGAAAATGAAAGTGGGGGCAGGGAGAGCAAACTAGAGAAGTAAAGATCGTAGACTCAAAAAGAATAAAAGATGAAATTAGTAATGTGAATCATTTGATGTATTGTTAGGGTTGTTAGGGTTAGAGATAATGGATTGAGCTTCATTGAGAAATTTGGGCTAGAAGAAATATTTAATATATAAAAGCAAGCTCAAGTATGAAACAAATATAAATTATAAAAATACCAATTTATTTTTAAACGGGTTAAATCGTGTCATTTTCGGGTTATGCAGGTTAACCTAAAAATAACACGTTTAATAAACGGGTTACACGGTCAACCTGAAAATGACCCAAACCTATTTAGGCAAAACTTAAATCCGTTTATGTCATACGGGTTTGAGTCATGTTATTGTGTTTGACCCATATTACCGCCCCTAATTACACTTTACTTTTATCTTTTATTGTTTACTATTTCCAAATATATTCTATTTGACATTACATTTACGACAATTAATTTATGCTAAAAATTGATACAAGAAAATTAACAAGGACAGACTACAGCACAACAAATTTCTATTTGAGCCTACTCAAGTACATCTGGTCTGGTTTGTTGGATTAAGATCGAGCGTCGTATATTTAAGCCCTCTTTATGAGGGGAAAAGTTAATGCTCTAGGTTAGACAACCCTTATCACAATATTAGTGAAGGGTAGTCCCTATATTTGTGACCATTATTTATGAATTTTCAAAGACCAAGTCATCAGTCACTTTAAAAAAGTCATTTTGAAAAAGTCATTTTTGCTAGTTAGGTCCATTTCTCTTTAAGTTATAATTTGGACCATCATGATGTATAATTGAGTTATAACTTGAAAAGATTATTTTACAAAATATTTTAAAAGGTAGGACTTTATGTAAAAGTTCTCTACCAAATAGGTTATTTTGCAAAGAGCCCATAATTATTCCAAGTGCATAAATATGTTATTTGTTCATGGCTCCTTTTGTCCACATCGGAATATTAAAATAGACGAAAATCCTTCTGAAGAAAATGAATAGAGTCACAAATGATTTGGTTTGATATCATGTTTACATCCACGAGTTTCCACTATCTAGATTAACAATTGTTACAATTAGAATTTGTGCAAAGTTTGTAGGTAGTATTCTCTTTGAGTAGAGACTATTATTTAGAAATGGTTGCACATATTTATAATTGTGTTCATGTTAGTTTTTCCTAATTAATCTCATCAATGACTAAGCTGTGACCCATTTGGGATTACAACTAAAGTGTTGTTTAGGAATTATTAAAAAGGTTCAAAAATAGGTGGATAACAAAGGCGTTTTGTATTCTATTAGAAGATCAGCTTTGCGGAAGCGATAACACACAGTTAAAATACGAGTTGAGAAAATTTGGGTATGAAAAAAATAAGGCACACAAAAGAATTAACGTGGTTCAACCAATTTAGACTACGTCCACGGATAAAGTTGTGAAGAATTTCACTATGAAAAGGAGATTACAACTCACTTCTCTCTAAATACAGGGAGAGAACAAATGAACCTCTCTCTCTCTCTCTTGAAATAGGAGAAAACACTTTCTCTATATAATTTAGGAAAAAATAAGTGGGATACTAAGAGGAATTCCTAAGCTTGAATTCTCTCTTAGAAAGGAAGAGGATTTAGAATGATATACAAAACAAGTAATGAAGCCATCTATATTTATAGAACTTGAAAGGTAGTGTGAATACCATCTTTTACTATTGCTATTATGGCTACTCTTTTCACTATTGCTATTACGGCTGTCATTTTTACTATTCCTATTGCGGCTATCTTTTTTCACTATTCTTATTACGGCTGGTTGGTGAACTGCAATTGTTAATTTGTTCAACATTTTCTCACTTGAAGACTTGATTTTAATCATGTCTTCACACTTGATAAATCTCTCTTTTTTTCCTTTATCAATTCTTCATGCTGCTTATATTTCTGCTAGGTCATATAAAGATCTACACTATTGGAACTTATTAGTGTTGATTGATTTGGTTAAAGCATTTGCTAGGTTCTCCTTTGTATGAATCTTCTTCATGTCCACACTTCCATCTTCTACTACTTCTCGAAAAAAGTGATATTGAACACCAATGTGCTTTGTCTTGGAATGAAAGGTTGGATTCCTTGCAATGTGCAAGGCACTCTGACTATCACAAAATAGAGGAATCTTTTCTTGTTTGTGCCTGAGCTCCTCCAATAACCTTTGAATCCAAATAGCCTCTTTACAAGCTTGTGTAACCGCCATGTATTCTGCTTCTGTTGTAGATAAAGCCACAATAGTTTGTAGTTTCGAAACCCAGTTTACAACTCCTTCTGCAAGAGTAAACACATAGCCTGTAGTAGATTTTCGTTTGTCAAAATCACCCGCAAAATCTGAATTAATATATCCTCTGACAGTAAATTATGATCCTCCGTAACATAATGCAGCATCTGAGGTTCCTTTGATGCATCTCAGAATTCTCTTCACAGCATTTCAATGATTTCCACCAGGATTCGCCATATAACTGCTCCCATTGCTTGTGCAATGTCTGGTCTTGTACATATCATAGTGAACATTAGGCTTCTCACTGCTGATGCATAAGGTACTCGAGATATCTCCATCCTCTCTACTTCATTACTAGGACACATCCTGGAGGATAGCTTGAAGTTAATAGGAAGTGGGGTAGAAATCGATTTACAATCTTGCATATTGAAGCGGCGCAAGATTTTCTTCAAATAATTCTTCTGAGAAAGTCGAATCTTCCCGTTACCTCTATCTCGGTGAATTTGCATCCTTAGAATCTTGTTTCCTGATCCCAAGTCCTTCATATCAAATTCCCTAGCTAACTGTGCCTTCAATTCTTGGATTCTGCCTTTGTTGGAGCCCGCTACCAATATGTCATCCACGTACAACAATAAGATAATGAAGTCACTATCTTTATCAAACCTCCTGAAGTATGTGTAGTGGTCTGAACTGAGTCTGTTATACCCAAGGCTTATGATGAAGGAATCAAATCTCTTATACCGACACCTTGGCACCTGTTTAAGACCGTATTGAGATTTGTTCAACCTGCAAACCAAGTTCTCCTTGCCTGTTTTAGCAAAACCTTCTGGTTAGAGCATATAAATCTCTTCTTCAAGTTCTCTATGAAGAAAAACAGCTTTCACATCTAACTGCTTTAGATGTAGGTCAAATGTAGCACATATCGCTAGAACCACTCTAACTATTGTCAGTCGAACTATAGGTGAAAATATCTCATTGAAGTCAATACCTTCTTTCTGAGCGTATCCTTTTACCACTAATCTAGCACGATATCGCTCCACTTGATCATTGCTATCACGCTTGATCTTGTAGACCCATTTGCTGCCAATAGCCTTCCTTCTTTGTGGTAGCGAAACAAGATCCCATGTTTTGTTCTTGTGAAGGGCTTCAATCTCTTCTTGCATTGCTGTCATCCATAGGGATACATTCGGAATTTTAGTAGCCTCATCGAAAGTTGTTGGCTCTCTATCCTCTGTTAGAAGACAGTATGCAATATTGCTCTCAGTGATATAATCCGAGTGCCATGCCGGTGTTCTTCTCTCATGAGTTGACTGACGAATTTCAGAAGCGTCTTCCTCGACTGGTTCTTCTACTTCGTGCTATGGTGCTACTTCAGAAAAATCTGAATCTTTAGTATTCTTTTTTACCTGAACTGTAGTAGTTTCTAGTTTGCTATCGTCTCCGTTCTCTTGCAGTTTATTCTCTACAAATATCACATCTCTGTTGATGACAACCTTATGGGAGTAAGATCCCATAAGCGATATCCCTTGACTCCATCAGCATATCCCAAGAGTACACACTTTCTGGACTTTGAATCCAGTTTTGTGATTTCTTGAGTATTGTACGTCACATAAATAGGACATCCAAACATATGCAAGCGAGAATATTCAACTGGCTTATCAGTCCATATCTCCATCAGTGTCTTCAGATCAATTGCTGTTGATAGAGATCGATTGATCACATAACAGGCAGTTTTGACTACTTCTGCCCAGAATGTCTTGGGTAGACCTACAGCTTTCAACATTGCTCTTGTTCTTTCCAACAAGGTTCTATTCATCTACTCTGCCACTCCATTTTGTTAAGGAGTGTACGCCACTATGAACCGCCTCTTGATACCTTCTTGTTGACAGAAGTTATCAAATTCATCGCTTGTATATTCTCCTCCATTGTCCGCCCTTAAACACTTAATCTTTTCTCCAGATTCAAGCTCTATCCGTGCTTTGAATTTTTTGAAGACTGAAAACACATCTGCCTTCCTCTTGATAGGATGCACCCAGCATCTCCTAGAGTGATCATCAATAAAAGATACAAAGTATCTAGCTCCTCCTAGGGACATTACTTGTGCTTACCAAACATCAGAGTGAACCAAGTCTAGAACTTTTTTACTTTTAGATTGGATGTACTAAACTTTAATCTATGTTGTTTGCTTGTGACACAATACTCACAAAAAGGTAAAGATACCTTTGTGAGACCAGGAAGTAACCTTCGTTCAGAGAGAATCTTCAAGCCTCATTCCGATATATGGCCAAGTTGATGCCACATCATCGTTGATTCTTCTCCAGAATTTATTGAAGCAACTGATGCCTCCGCTTCCATCAGTATATCTCCTTTAAGCATGTATAGATTTACTGCGATTTTCTCCGCCTTCATTACTATAGGCACGCCCTTCATAATCTTCATGATCCCATTCTCGACACGAGTTTTGCAACCAAGGTTATCTAATTATCCCAAAGATAATAGATTTTTCTTCAGGCTCTTCATATGTCGCACCTCTTGAATAGTACGAATAGCACCATCGTACATCTTTATCTTGATAGTACCAATCCTAGCGATCTCTAAGGCATGATCGTTACCCATGAATACAGATCCTCCAGAGACAGGTTCATATGTGTGAAACCATTCTCTGTGAGAAGTCATATGCCATGTTGCTCCCGAATCCACTAACCAAACATCAGTGAGTTGTTTTCTGTCCTTAGAAATTATTGCTGCTTCACTATATAGGATTTCTCTATCATCTGAAATACTTGCAACATTCCCCTGAGCATTTGATGACTCGGGGTCCTTCCCTCTGGAATCTCTATTTTTCTTGAGTTGCCAACACTCCCTTTTGACGTGCCATTTCTTGCCACAGTGATAACACTTGATATTCTTCTTACTTCTTGACTCTGATCTACCATGACTCTGACTCTCACTGGGGCCACATTCCGTTGATCTTCCTCTCATTGTCAAAGCCTCTGTTTGTTACGAACTTGCTAATCTGTCTTCCTTGTTCTTATACCGATTTTCTTCTTCGAGAATAGTAGCTTTAAGATCGTTGAAAACTAGAGTTGTAACATTGCTAGTCATATTTATGATGAGTTGATCATACGAATCAAGTAGACTTTGAAGTAAGATTTCTACATATTCATTATCCTCTATTTTATGCTCCAATGTTGTGAGCTGTGAGAATAGAGTATTGAAGGTGTTGATGTGATCGGTCACCGTTGTTAATTCCGTCATCCGAAGAGTATAAAGCCTTCTCTTTAAGAAAATTTTGTTGTGTAGAGACTTAGCCTAATACAACTTTGTCAGTGTATCCCATATCTCCTTGGCTGACTTCTTCTCCTCAATGCTCGACAGGACTCTATCTCTAGCACCAGTTGTAAGTTAGCGACAATCCCATCTTTTATCATCAGTAATCTTAGCAGGTCTTTCCTCAATTACTGCTAGGCAATTATCTTCTCTCAAGATTGCCTTTATTTTCATTTTCCACAAAGAGAAATTGCTCCCATTAAACTTCTCAATATCGAATTTTGTCGTCATTTTTGTTCACCATGATTTGTTCAATTACCACCGTTTCACTGTATGTGAACAGTACTGTATACGTGAATAGTACCATATACGTGAACGGTATCGTATACGTGAATAGTTGTATATGTGAATAGTACTCCAACCAATGGCTTTGATACCATTGTTAGGATATTGGCTTTGCGGAAGCGATAACACACAGCTAAAATATGAGTTGAGAAAATTTGGGTAAAATGAAAAAAAAAATAAGGCACACAAAAGAATTAACGTGGTTCACCCAATTTAGGCTACGTCCACGGATAAGGCTGTGAAGAATTTCACTATGAAAAAGAGATTACAACTTACTTCTCTCTAAATACAAGGAGAGAACAAATGAACTTCTCTCTCTTGAAATATGAGAAAACACTCTCTCTAAACAATTTAGGAAAAAACAAGTGGGACACTAAGAGAAATTCCTATGCTTGAATTCTCTCTTAGAAAGAAAAATGATTTAGAATGGGATGCAAAATAAGTGATGAAGCCCTCCGCATTTATCGAACTTGAAAGGTAGTGTAAATACCATCTTTTACTATTGTTATTATGGCTGCTCTTTTCACTATTGCTATTGCGACTACCTTTTTTACTATTCTTATTACGGCTGCTTTTTTTCACTATTTCTATTACGACTGGTTAGTGAGCTGCAATTGTTGATTTGTTCTAACATATTTTATATTTTTTACTACGACCTATTTATAGTTACGTTGTGGGTGGAGTTGCCCAATTAATCTCATCAATGGCTAAAGCCTCAAATTCCTTTTGGGATAGCAGCTAGAGAGTTGCTTTATGATTCTAAAAGCTATTGAGAAATAGGTGGATAACAAAAAAGTTCACATATAATAAATTCTGTTTTTAGCCGACAGGCTTTAACAAACATCCATGGATCCAGCACAGGACTTAGGAGAGGCCGCAATCCCCTCATTTTCTTGAAAATTGTATTTTTGTCTCACGTTTATTTGAAAATTTTAATTTTATTTTTTATTTGTCCTCTAAATTTTTATAATTATAGTTTTTACCCTCATATTTTATAAGAAAATTTCAATAATGTCTCTCGTATGACCACTTATTTTTTTGTTCTGTTTGAGTTTTATTTATATTATTTTGAAATACTTATTTCTGTTTTACTTTGGATAATTTTTTCTTGGATTCATTTTACGTATTTTATTTTAGTTCTATATAAGTTTATATTAAATAATGTGTTTCAAAATTAGCTAAAAAAACTTATTGTATACCCCTAAAAAAGAATTCACTGATAACACGAAAGGGATAACTTTTCAAAAAGTTTATTTTGCTGCCACGCTATAAATTTCTGAAATTTTCCGTACTAATAAATTGTGTACTCCAAATTTATTCACGGGTATATCATACGACATATACATCTCCGTTATAGTTTGTACGTTCTTTAATTAGTTTAGTTTACAAATATGATTGATAAAAGCATCTGAATACTTTTTTATTATATAAAAATATCGTATGTCTCTTTGGTTATTTAAATCTTGCATGATCATATAAAATTTATAAGTTACCAAGTGATGATTTTAAACAATTATAGCAACTTTATAAATTTAATTTATATAATATCTACTTTTTTTTTCAAAATATCACTTTATAACTTACCAAATAAACAAATTGGCTCATATTGTGATTTGATAGGACATTATATGTATGAATTCTAATTGAGTAGATTTTTTTTTAAGTCATTTGACCATTATTTAACAGCTATAATGATTTAGTAGTTAGATTGAAAAATAATAAATAAACTATTTAATACTCTTTTTTCTATTTTTTAATCATGAAAAAGCATATAAAATGAATTTTAATTAATTAAAATAATATCTATAAATAGGTTTAAAAAAATACCTACTGGATTGGTCTCCTAAATGCATATTTATTTACATATATTGAAAGAAATAATTTTATTAAACTTAATAAATGTTATATAGTCGGGTTACATAGAATTTCTAATAATAAAAATTAAGAAATCGATTCGTAATCTTGAATACAAAAAATTTCAAAAATCTCATAACAAAGGCGATCTGTGTCAACAATTTTAGAGAAAAACTTTCTTTTGTGATTTGTGTCGATTTATCACTATCTAAATTGGCACTTCTGATTGATTCACTAGAAAAAAAATTTCAAAAACCATTATGTTATAATAAGAAACTTTACAAATTTGAATCATAAATAATACAGATTTAAATGATATACACACTAATTAAAATTAAAATCACCATAAATTTAGATCTATGGACTAAATATATCATAGATCTATATCTATAAAGGTATCTATTTTCATAAATAGAATGATTATTTAAAAACAAAAATAGAGATGAAAAGAAAAGAGAAAAACTCGTACCGAAAAAGGAAAATAAGTTAAAAAGCACTTGTTAAACAATTCAAGAATAAAAAAAGAAGAGAAAGATGCGACATTATATTTGGATAATGGTGAATGTAAGCTGCCATCTTGCACAATAAAGATATAAATTTCCGTCCACTTTAACGAAGTAACACGGATATTCTATAATTTTATTTTTCTCTATAACTTATTATAGGGAAGGATATAATACATCATTATTTCTAAATATCCACTTCGGATTGGCTTTTTTTACCGAATGAGATTTTTTTTTTTTTATTCACCATCTGTACGGTACGTCAATTTTGACTATTAAATTTTAATTCAATAGTTACATATATAAATATTATTATTTAAATTATATTGGAACTTATTCTAATATAATTAATTTTAATTCACATTCCAATATAATTAATTATAACACTCTTAAATTATTATTTAAATTATATTGGAACTTATTCTAATATAATTAATTTTAATTCACATTCCAATATAATTAATTATAACACTCTTAAATTAAAATTTAATGGTCAAAATTGATGTAACTAGCGACAGTGAAATAAAAAAAATATATAGTTTAGTAGTTCTCTATATATATATATATATATATATATATATATATATAAACCAATGGCACAAATTTCCTTAAATTTTATTATCAACGTACAAATTTTACACGCAAAAATTACAATTCATCACGTTGGCTTACTTTTTAACCACATTATGAACTTCTTACTCAATATATATAAATATAAACGGTAGGTGGATAGATGATGGATTAAGTGGTCCAAAGGAATTTGAATAGTGTTTGGAGGAAAAGAAAAAGTATGTGGAAGCCGGTGGTAATTGATATATGCATGCCTCATGCCTGCCTTTAATTTCTTGGTGTTTCCTATTACACAAACACCTTAGTAACCAAAAAAGAAGACAAAAAGAAAAGTTTCATACTTGTGGTGAATGGTGACTTTGATTGTTCATGCATGCCTAATGCCTTAATATACCAAATTGCATCGCTTTTCTTTCTATAAACAAAAACATGTGAAATTTATTACACATTGCATGCTATGTTTCATGTGCATGCCTGCCGAATCTCTATGTATAAGAATACTTGTTCTCTATATACACACACTCAAATAAACAATATACACATATATTCTATATTTCGAATTATTAGAGCCGGTACAGGGAAAAATATTGTGATAAAATTAGTTCTGAATCATTAATAATTCTTAGGAAATTCTTAATTAGATAAATTATCCTTCAGTGGTAAATGTTCCTAAATTTTTCAAAGATTATATTTGTTGACTCATAAATTTAGTATATTATGGGAAAACTAATAGTATGTTCCCGACTTAAAAAGGTCAAAAAAAAAAAAAAACCCACGTGCATAAATATTTTAATTGAGTTACTTGAACTGTGATAAAAGAAATAAAGAAGAGATGTTCATTTTATGCACATGGAGTTGAGTGTTGAACTAGAGGGGCACCGACCCCTTGAATGTTTGAGAGCCATTTTTTTTTTCACTAGAAAAGCCAAAAATTTTAATTAATTTAACAATTAACTCTTTCCATGTGAAAGCATGCAATAAAGAAACCTAGTCATCCGTTAAATTAATTTACTTAACAAACAACCACTCCACCAAAATACCGAATAAAAAAATTCAGATATATCCAAGCATGTTCTCTATTATTTTATTTCTTCTATTCTAATTATTATTATAGCATTGATAAAGGGAATGAATAATTATAAGGTGATAATTCAAATTTCGAGAAAAATAATCAATTGGACCCCAAATTAAAAATGACAAATTATGTAAAAAAGAATAGCATGATTGATGTCACATTATGATATTCTATAATATATATCGTATGTACTAGTTTGCTTCCCCTCATTAACCGTCATCTAAAGGGCCACATCAGTTAAATTATTTTTGAAAATACTTTGTTACCCGGATGTGTATTTATCACGATCCGCATAACAGTGCATTTAAATGACAAAGAAATATAAAGAGGATCAGTGATGAGTCATGTACTAATAATTGACAAACATACTAATTATTTGTCCTTAATAATATAAATTTGACTGGACACTCTTTCTTTCATTTCAGATTTACAAATGGTTCAAGTTTTTTGTTAAAAAAAAAAGATAAAAGCAATTCACAATTTTATTTAGTCGGGTTTTATGCTACAAAAGAAATACGTTCAAGTTTTTTGAAAAAAATGTTGCCATCTTAAAAAGGAGAGTGGTTTAGGACTTCGTAATTTATCTCTGCTTAATAAAGTCCTTCTTAAAAAGTTCGCTTAGAGAATGATGACTATTGATTCTGATTTATTTATCTATCTCTGTACTCATTTTTTTTAAAATAATGGAGATTTTTGATATCAAAATAAATCTTCTATTTGGGCTGAACTTCGCTCTTTATGTAAGAATTTGCACGAAGAGTCTCATTGGTTAGTGGGTAGGCATACCAAGGTCAAGTTTTGGACTAATGATTGGTTGGGTTCCTCGTTGATTGACTTAATTTCTTCTTCCATGGTTGTCATTCCTCCTTTGGAGAGTGTAATTTGTGATCTTTAGACAGACTCAGGTTGGTCCCTCCCCTCTATTTTTAAAGTTTGCTTTCCAGACATTGCAATTATAATTAAGTCAGTTGTGTATTTAAATGGTTCGGATACCTTGTTTTGGACGGGTTCCCTAGATGGTTTGGTTACATGCTCTGACGCTTATGTCTCTATTTCTAGTTTTACAAATTATTGTTCTTGGGGAAATTAGATTTGGTCCTCTTTTATTCCTCATTCGAGGTCGATTTTACTTTGGAGAACTCTACATGATCATCTTCTTATTGCGGCTTTATTGATGAGACGCGATTTTAATCTCCCGTCTTGTTGTTGCTTCTGTCGCTCTTCCACAGAGAACTTGTCATATTTGTTCCTTTATTGTCCTATTGTCCAGCAGCTTTGGTCAGCTATGTCATCGATCTTCCGTACTCCTATTTCTCTAGAGGATATTGTGGTAGATCTTTTGAATAAAGCTCAATATTATTCTTTGAGTCTTCAACTTGGGTTTTTGTGGAAAAATGGCATGGCTTCTATTTTTTAGATTATTTAGCATTTTCGGAATTTGGCTTTTTTCGAGGAAAAAAAAGACTTCTATTAATTCTGCATTAGTTCTCTTATGGCACTTTATTAGAGAGACTGAGTCTCTGATTTTAGGTACTATATTTAATTCTGTGACAGAGCTTATAATTTTGAGGGAACTTCGTATTAAAGGTAAATTTTAGAATGCACATAATATTATTGAAGTTGTCTGGAGGCCCTATTCTCATTTCTGGATTAAGGTCAACACTGATGGTTCTGCTTTTAGCGCTCCGGGTCTTACTGGAGACTCAGTGTCACGACCTAAAATCCCAGGTCGTGACTTTTTAGTGTAAATTAATATAAATAAAGAATTTTACGAAATTTGGAGAAAACTCAGTACTTGAATATTTCATTTTTATCCTTGACTCATTAGAAATTCTATATAAAAAAGGACGCATCTTTAGTTTAATTTATTAAGAGAGAGATATGCCAATTAAAATTTGATGAAACATAGTTAATTTGTACAAAAAACTTGATTTGATAAAAACTTCGTTGATTAAAATAAAGTTCGTAAATCTTGAGTCAGAAAGTCCAAAAATTGATTTACAGAATTAATCAAAATTTTCAAGCACTTAAAACTTTAAACATATGCTCCTTGGGAATTATAGAGTCCCATATATATATATATATATATACATATACCAAATCCTCAAATAATAGTAAATACATCCTCATACATTCACTTAGTAGACTCAATGAACTTGGTTAAACAGTTAGATATGGAGAAAGAGTGAGACAAAGAAAGTACCAACCTAAGGAGGAATAAGACCATGAGCCTAAGCCAAGCGACTTGCCTAGCCATCGAGATAACTGACTCAAATGAGTGATCACCTGAAAGGGGGAGAAAAAAAGAGAAAGGGTGAGCTCGAAAGCTCAGTAGGAAAGCTGTTATCTTAATTAAAACCTTTTTAGTGATAGAAAGCCCATGCATGGTTAGTTTAATCCAAAATAATTTTGCAAAACCATATATGCATATATTCATAAAATATCCAAAACTGAGAGTCCATATGCACATACATATATATAGAAGTACAGAAAACATAATATCCCAAAACTAATCAGTCCACAAATACATGACACAAATCCACCCATACCCATGAGTTCACCACCTCTCATCAATAGAAACCAGGGTGTTGGCACTACGTGTGCCATACATCTTACCTAACACCTAGCCCATAACCAGAGGGGACACCCGTGTGTCGCCTACTAAATCTGGAGAGGCAACCGCATTGCCTACGCCTACCAAATGGGGAGGTAATCAGAAGAAATATCCCGCGCGGGTTCATGGATTCTCATCGGCAGTGGGGCCATGGCACCACACTATAAAAACCCCATGATGCTAACCTGAGACTCATGTGTGATCCTATGATACGTGTACTCTGAATTGATGTGTAAAAGTAGCCATGCAATAAATTAAGTTCAAATGATGCTCTGGTTTTTAATAAAATAATTCATTAACTTTTGTAGAAAAATGGACAGCATAACGGCCCTATTTTAACATATCCAAAAATAATCTGTACTCAGAAAAGTCTCAGAGCAATCCAATATATATGAATCATATCATTCAATTCCATCACAGATATTCAAAAGTTATAAAATCACGTTTGTTCTCATATGTTGCAGAAAATAAGTTTTATTCATAAACGACGTAAAAGAGAAGTAACCGAATCCCTACCTCACTAGAATAGCCATACCATACTATTGGATGCTCAAGGTGTCGTTGGACGATCACTTGGAGGGTCGAGAACTAATCTCACGCCCTCAATCGTCCTCTTGCGAAAACCCAACTTCTCACCGGAGTTTTAATTCCACAAACGGACCTCTTCACTGAATTCCTAGCACCTAAAATAGCTAGTTTAGACATATGACTTGTCCAATTCGAGTCCGGGCTCACACCGGACCGGTGGCACGTAAAACGAGGCAAAATCTCGATCGTTCAATCTCGATGTTCGTGCCGATCACCAAACAACGCAATATATATATATATATATATCAAAATTCTCTATTTTTCGAGTACATTCCAAAAATGACAACAAAAACAAAATCTAACGGTCAGATCGAAAACTAAAACTCAAAACTCAAAATACCCTAAAATGATAACTTTCAATCTGGGAAAAATGGGATCGTGAAATATATACATTGACGATCCTTGCGACGATACGAACCTAATGAGCCCAAGAACACGGCTTCAAATGGCCGGAATCGTCGTCGATGATGAAAACTTCCAAACAACCAAAAATAGCATTTTCCAGTGACGTGGCTCTCGGCAGTGACCGAGGGTGGGCAGCATGGCTTCCTGGCGACACAGGAGGAGCTCACCGGCAACAGGCCTGGCCGGATGATGGGCGAGGTGGCAGCAGCACTCCTTGGTCCTCCTTCGACCGAGAGAACGAGAGGGAGGTGAGAGAGAGTGTGATTTCGAGAAGGAGAGGGACGAGAAGGAGAGAGAGAGAGAGAGAGAGAGAGAGAGAGAGAGAGAGAGAGAATCTGATTTTATTTAAAAGATGGTCAAATGACCATTCTACCTCTAAAAAAATTGGGTTTTTACACTCAGGGGTATTTAGGACACATCGTGGTGTTGTTCATGGTTGTTTCTCTATTCCTTTAGGATTAGGTTATATTTTTGAGACTGAATTGGCAGTGGCGATTCAAGTGATTGACTTTGCCTGATAATATGGCTGGAAGCGCATTTGGTTTGAAAGTGATTCATGGTTTCTATATTTTTGTCTCGTTTTTTAAAAATTCCTTTTTGTTGGGGATCAGCCTTAGTCTAGGGTCTTAGAGTACATTGTTCATATAGATCTCGTCGTAACATATATTTATCGTGAGGATAATCATGTTGCTAATTGTTTGGCTTCTCAAATACCTTCCATAATTTGTTCTACCTAGTGGTAGACCGCTCCTTCTTTTGTTTTTCTTTTTGTCTATAATGATTGTATTGTGAAAACTAGTTATAGGTTTCGCTAAATTTTCTAATTTCTTTAGGTTTTATTTCTATTTTTAGTTTTTGAGAGGTCATGTTAATATCTCCCTTTGATTAGGTGTTTCTTCTCATTCTTTCTATTTTATTTTAGTTTCTCTCGTTCCGTTGAGGTTAGAAAAAAAGAAAAAAAATCATTATCTATTTTTTGTGAAAAAAAACAATACAAATTTGACATTTTAATCCTTCTATTAGTTCAAATTGTTCTATCACGATAAAATGCAAATACTCATTATTTTTTCTAGATAATTAGTTTTTTCACGTAACAAAATATGTCATTTCATACAATTACCAACTAAAATAACAACAGCCGAGTCTCTTTCTATTTGTTTAGAATGGGATAACCCATTTTGCATGGAATTTATTATGTATGGTATTCTTAGAGAATATTATTATTCTCATGGTTGATTTGTATAAGTTTCCTCCTATCATACGTCACCGTAATCAACGTGACAAAGTTGACAAACGCTTCAAAAAATAAATAAATAAACAAACAAACTGGTTCTTCGCATTGGGCTTACGCCATTTTTCTAACCAAATGGGAATTGCAAATACAAATTATAAAATCCATTCAAACACATTCTTGTCCATAAAAATTATAACTAATAAAAATAAGATATTTAAAATATGTTTTCAAAAAATATTTGCATTGTAAATACGGCCTGTTGTTTTTCCTAATAGTCTCTTAACTTTCTACAGTGCTACTAAAAGTTGGCTAGTCGAATCCTCCGTTCCTTATAACTAAAAATTAAAATAAATAAAATATTCTGTCAGACTTTTTTAATTTTAATCCGGTGATAACAACTGCGCTAGGAGAAATCTTCACTGGATGTTGCATATTAATATAATGTGTTCGGTAAAGTTGTATGAAAAATAATAATTGTTTATTAAACTATAAATGAATGAAAATATTTTTTATTCAGAAATTTAACTGAGTAGTTATTTTCACTGCCATAGTTTAATTGTATTAATCATGCCAACTCTATATAATTGTGAATAATCACTAATAATTGTAACTAATAGTGACAAACAGAGAACTGGTTGTGTACTTAATTTAGATGAATTCACAGCTTATTGGCATTTACTTTTAGAATAACCGAATTAGTGATGGTATATTTCGGTTAAAAAATAGAGAAAAATGCATTTATTTCTCTTGTTACTTAATAAAATAAGATAAAAAAAAATAAAAATTTACAAAAGCGCAAAAATTAATAAAGAAATAGAGATTCCGGACTAGTGCTACAATGAGCTAATTTACTTGGAAAAAGAATAACAATTTTTGGGATGTCCTAACTATTTTATTGGGTATTCTTTTCCCCCTTCGTATTTTCTTGTTCCTCTATAAACATGATGACCTGCATTTTTTTTATGAAGAGATAACGTTTGGGGAGACTGTAAGGTAGAATCCTCTTTTTCAGTCTTGTGTTATTTAATTAACATTCCTCGTAAGTTAATGTTAATTACAAAGTAAGAAATAAAGTAAAAGCCATTCATTTAAAAAAAAATAAAATAAATTAAAATAAGAAAGAAAAAGTGGGAGACAATCAAGAATTTGTCCGCCGTGAAAAAGCAAATGAAAAAAAAAAAAAAAAAAAGTGTTTTAAGTTAACAGGAAAGCAGGGACAATAAAGTAATTTGGTGTGATTAAGTGAATTATTATTTGCCTGCAAATCTCTCATATAAGCACTTACATTCGGTTTCTTTTAACAGAGAGAGAGAGAGAGAGAAATAAACAGAGATTTCTACAATTCCAAGAATGAATGCAGTGATTCTCTGCATTCCTTAACCTGCGTTCAGAGAGTTACCGTCTTCGTCTTCATCAAAAAATCTTCGAGTTGGGGAAATCTGAACCAGACCCAGATAGGATCGTTGCGCTGTTTATTTGCATGGATTTTTAGAAATTTAAAAAAAAAAAATTCTTGGGAATTTAAGAGGCTTTTTTTGAGGTTGATTCGTTGAAAAATCAAGTTTTTGCGAAATGGGTTCGTCTCAAAACGAGGGAAGAATGGAGGGTTGGTTGTATCTGATTCGGTCGAATCGGATTGGGTTACAGTACTCGAGGAAGCGGTACTTCGTTCTTGAAGGTCATCATCTCAGGAGCTTCAAGTCAGTTCCCACGTCAAATGATGAGGTTTCTTTTTCCTACTTCTTTTTCTTTGTCGCGAGTTTTGTTTCTGCTGTGTTTGAATTCAGGTTCGTATCGATGAATTCATGTTGTTCGAGCGATATAAACATCCGGGTCGTTTTGTGTTTAGTTGTTTGGTATTGGGTTCTTAAGCATTTATGTGATTGTTTTCTTGATATTGAATGTAAAATGGAAGTGTAGGATGTAGTTGGGGAGGTCATTATTGAGTGGTGGAGTATTCGACGAACCCACATTCTTAGCTTAGTGATACATAGTCTTGAAGATTCTGTTAATGCAAGATCAAATCTTAGGATTGAACTCTGGTCAAGTTTCAATTCAAATTGTTTGTCATTGGTTTGAGTTTAAAACGTGTTTATCATTGGTGTATATACTTATGTTTTTATGTATATAGGTGTGATGAGAGAGAATCCATATGTTACTATTTGAGATGTTTGGTAGTATTTAACTGTAATTTGCATCGAACCATGAATTCTTTGGTGAAAAAGCTCTTAATATTTCTCATGGATCACGGGATTAAGTACAACGAAATCGATAATGACCATCTTTCTTTACTAGTAGTTTATGAAGTAGCAATATTGTCGTACAAAGAGAATTGGAAGCTCAAATGGTGTCATGGTTTATATGTGCTTTGAATTGAGATGTTGTCTTTATCTATTGTTTCCTCTCTGCTTTTGACAATCAATTTTTTTTGTATAAGATCTTATAGTATTTTGAATCTCAGGAACCTGTTAAAAGTGCTATTGTAGATTCTTGCATTCGCGTTGTGGACAATGGTCGGGAGAGCATTCATAGAAAAGTATGGACTTAATATGATATATTTCTTTAGCAGTGATGTATCTATTTGTTTCTGCTTCCTGATTTAGTTAGTATCAGTTGTACGGTTGTAAGATCCTATTCTTAATTCAAATTTCAGGTCTTCTTCATTTTCACTCTATACAATACCTCCAATCACAATGACCAACTTAAGGTGTGGTATCTCTTTGGTCAAAAGTGTCTTATTTCTGTATTTTGTTTTGATATTGTTGTTAGTGTTGCCGCTGTGATAATCAACCAGTAATTATGATTATTGTCATTGAAATAAGTTTTCTTCTAGTATTTAAGTAATGAATTATTTATTTCATAGTTGGGAGCTAGCAGTCCTGAAGAAGCAGCAAGGTGGATTCTTTCATTTCAAGAAGCAGCTTTAAAGGTTTCATACTGATCAGTTTCGTTAGTCTACAGAAAAATCTTTAAGTTTAATACTAATGCTTAAGCATATATGCAGGGCGGTCCAGATCTAGTAGATGATCTTGTGAATTGTTCAAAGAGAAGATGGCAATCATTTAGGTGTATAGTTTATGCCTTACTTTCCACTATTCTTGTTTAACACACTTGTAACTAACTGTTTTTCCCTTCCCTTTCTTATGCTTGATGCAACATTGTTCAAATATCTTGGTGAAGTTGATGCTTTTGTACACAGTGCATTATGATATATTTTACAGCTATGCTCTGACATCTTAGCATCGATGTCCCAAATTATTTCTTCGCACTTATTTTAAGTATTTCTGCACGTAGATTCAGTGGACCTAGCAGGACAAGTCGCATTAATTCTATAGACTGGACTATTTGTTCTTCTACACAAGCAGATCCCATGACTTCTGATGTTGTTGCGCCATCACCTTGGACTATTTTTGGCTGTCAAAATGGTGAGAATGAGCTGTTGGAGAAAGTTGAAGCTCTTTTCCACAGTCAGAGGTTTATGCAAGTCGGTGACCTTTTTCTTTTCTTTTCTTTTCCTATGTTTCAGGTCTACGATTGTTTAAAGAAGCAAAGGATAGAGATTCTCATGGAAAGGTTGGTGGGTATTTTCGTTCATTTGTTTGTTTGTTTGTTTTGGGTTTTTTTTTTTTTTTTTTCCAAAAGGTTCATAAGTGTCTTGTTCACCATTTGTTTTGTTCCACAAGAATTTTTATTTTCTGTGTTCCTATCTCGAGCAGTGGGACGATCATCCTGCTATTATGGCTGTGGGTGTTGTTGATGGAACTTCAGAAGCCATCTTTCAAACACTAATGTCTCTTGGTCCCTCAAGATCACAGTAAGTTTGCTAAACAGACATTGTCTTTGTACAAATATTTTGTTGCTCTTTAGCCATTGTTTAGTTCAAACTGAAGTTGTCACCTACATGTCTGCTGAATTTGATCTAGGATTTATAACGTCACTGAAATGTCTTCTATCTGTGCCTGTTCTTTTTCATTAAAATCTTAATAGAAGTCTTGATGTCATTAAATGGTCTAATTGGATAGAAAATCGAGGAAATAGGAATGTGAACATATGTGGTTAATGACTGCTCCATGCCACAAAGATTGAAAATTGTATTGTTTAGTACATGTATTCCCAAGTTCCTAATCTAAAGAACCGAAAAAAAAGTTTCCAAGTAGGAAGCAATCTAGGATTTAACCTGTGAGTAAATAGTGTCATGCCAAGTTTCAGATTGAAAAAGAAAGTGCACATTTAAATTGAAGAAACCAGATTTCTTGGGAAAAAGATAAATCAGTTGGAAAATATGGCTACAATGCCCTTTGAAGTTGAGCTTTGCCATGTATTACTTGCTCATGCAGGAAACATGGGACAGGATAGAGGCATTTCTGGTCCTAGTAGTTTTGAAAATTATGTAGTGAATAAGTTCTACTAGATTGTTTCTATATCTATCTGCGGGTAGTAGTCTATTTATGCAAGCTTATTCAAATATCAACTGTCAAGTTTGATTCTTGCTAAAAATTAACTTTTCACATTGGCTTGTAGGTGGGACTTCTGTTTCTACAAGGGCAGTGTGGTTGAGCACCTTGATGGTCATACTGATATTATTCACAAGCAATTGTATAGTGATTGGTTACCATGGTCAGTCCCACGGTTTAATGTTTATACCATAATTTTTTAAGGCATTCAGTTTAGAGTCTTCTCTAGTGAGAGTAGCTCTTCTCATAAGTCATTACTTCTCGTATTTTTAGGGGAATGCAACGGAGAGATCTGTTAGTGCGACGTTATTGGAGACGGGAAGATGATGGGACATATGGTATATTATTTTTGAGGAAGTATTTGCGAAGTATAGTTTGATCAGACCTTATTGACTCATAAATTTACTTCTCTGGGTTTGTCCTGTCACAGTTATTCTCTATCATTCTGTCTCTCACAAGAAGTGTCTCCCTCAAAAGGGCCATGTCCGTGCCTGCCTTAAAAGTAATGTATGCTTAAAATTTGAAGTTTACAATAAAATTTCTGGATATTATTGTTTTTCTAGTCGCCTTATGTTTTCTTATTACAAGTGGTGTAGTACGTAGTAATGTTGGTTTTACTGATTGTGATGCAGTGGTGATTAACAAGAGTGAACATTTTATATCTGTTTGATGTTATTGTCCTTTATTTTATGCTTGTATTCACATGGTATAATGTCTCTTTTGCAGGTGGAGGATATGTTATATCACCAGTAAACCAAGGGAAACAATCAGTTGTGAAGCACATGCTTGCTATTGATTGGAAATTCTGGAAATCGTATGTACGGACTTCTTCAGCTAGATCCATAACCATCCGAATGCTTGGGAGAGTTGCTGGTAGTCTTCAGCTATTGAGAATTTTATATCAAAGTGTAACTGCAATTGTCCCATTTCTCGTGAGATTTATTTAGTGAATTGAAAATTTATTTTCCACTCTTTATATTTGCAAATCATAGCATTGCGGGAGTTATTTAGAGCAAAACAAGGACATTCGTCATCTGAATTTTCATCTGGAGAGTTGACAAGGAATATTGGCTCGTGTCAAAATGAGGTAGACAGCAGGTTTGATGTTCAAACGATGACCAAGGATGGAAGCAATAAGGGAACTATGACTGAAGAAGTAGACAAAACACCATCAGAACACGGTAGCTTTGTTAGCTTCAATGATGCTGCGGATGAATTTTTTGACGTCCCAGAACCCTCAGATTTTAATCAATCAGAAACTGACTGGGCACCTGATTTTGTTCCAGAGATGCATTCGCAGGTAGTAGTTATAGATGCTCTTTGTTTACGATTACTAGAGAGTGGGTTTAGAGTTGGGATTAAAGAATCTTGAATAACCAAATAAGATGATCCATGCATATACAAGTAAGCTTGCATGTAATGAACTGAAAGTGTTCCAAGTAAAAAGGAAAAAATATTAAATCATACTGAGAGGCTGAAATGATGTTTTTTGGGGCCAAGACTAATTATGTGGTAATTAGTCAAATGTTTGCTCCTTTTTGTTGTTTTGAAAGATAGTTTATGTTGCACTAGAATGTAATTGGTTAGTAAGTGGTTTAGTGCATGGATGAGGATGATCTTTCCCTCATTCCTACAACTGTTCCTCCTTGCAGCCATCCTTTTCAGTTTGCACATTGATTGTGCATGTGCTACCCAGGATACAACTGTGATTGTGTTTGTAGTGTAATTCTTGAAGCTGGTTTCACATGAAATTATCATGTGTATGCATCCTTTGAAATGGTTATTTCTTCACAGAACTTGTCATTGATTCTTAAATCCCAGGAGGGGCTAATGCATTTGGGTTTTTTCATGCTGCTTGGTTCTCTGTCAGGTTGCCTCTGGTCTTTAGTTTTTCCATGACATATTTGCATTGTACATGATTGCTTTAGTAGAATTCTCAGCCCATTTCCATGGATCAAGGAAATTAAAAGCATAGACCTTTTACTAATTACTAAAACTCACTTTTGAGTCTATGTTGCGAAGGAACCCTTTTAGAAATTACATTAATACCTGTTTCTTTTATTTTTTTCTCATGTGGCTTCTATGACATTGAGAGTTGCAGGATGCACGTCACCCAAAGTTATCGACTGCTGCTGTATTTGTGAAAAAATTGCATGATCTTGCAGGTCTGTATCCTCGGTCAATAGTGAGCTTAACATTTCAGTGCCATGTTAATGGTCATCAATATCGTAGTTATCAATGTGTATGGTACTAGTGATAGTTAGATTTCACATGCTACAGTTCAGAAGAGGGGCTATGTGGACTTACAGGAGATGGCAATGGAAGACAGCATACCGTGCTGTTATGGGTCAACTCTTCCAAAAGATCCAACTTGTAATTTTCCTTGCAGTTGGACAACAACAGATCCCTCTACTTTTCTAATTCGCGGAAAAAGTTATTTGGAAGACCGTCAGAAGGTAAGAACTGGAAGAGTTTAACAGTAACTGTCATACAGCAGGAAAGTCTCAAGATAATTCTGTTTGTGTATTTTATGTTCATCACAATCGGATTTTTGCAGTAAAAGTTTTTCTTTTTTCTTTTGGACTGTAATGGATATTTAGAAAGTGAAAGTGATGTTAAGTTTCTCAAATGATGATTACTAATCAAAGTGTACATACAATTTGTGCTGCTAATGAATCTTATATGTACGGTATCACAGCTCTTATTTTTATTTTGTTCCTCCTGAATATTTCAGTTCATATTTGTTTTATACATATGCTTTTCATTTTCTAGGTTAAGGCGAAGGGCACCTTAATGCAAATGGTTGCTGCTGATTGGCTAAGATCTGACAAGCGTGAAGACGATCTTGGAGGCCGTCCTGATAGCATTGTTCAGGTATTTCCTGTTTTATAGTTGCGAGTTTAAATGCCATTCTCAGCATGCATTTTATCATGCAAACTTTGCATACACTTGAACAATAATATTTTAAATCTTACAAATATTCTCCTGCAGAAATACGCTGCACAAGGTGGGCCAGAATTCTTCTTCATTGTGAACATACAGGTATATCCTGTCCCTTTTTTGTTTGTATTACTCTTAATGCTTCTTTTCATTCTAGTGATACTCTTGAGTTTTTTTTACTATGCATCAGGTCCCAGGTTCAACGACTTACAGCTTAGCACTTTACTATATGATGAATACTCGATTAGAAGATGCACCTTTGCTAGAGAGCTTTGTCAAGGGAGATGATGCATATAGAAATTCGAGGTTCAAGCTCATACCATACATATCCAAGGTTGGTACATGTTATGATTGTTGTCGTCCGGCAGGATTAGAGTGAAAGGTCTGAGTTGTATGAAATTACCGTGTCAGTTATCATTTCTTGTTAAAATTAAACAGTACGAGTAATATCACCTCGGAAAGAAGCATGCAGCTCTTTACAGATGCCTTCAAGATTTGGAATTCACATCTGATTGACGAAATTTACTCTATTTGGACCCTGCTCTCTCGCATGCACAATCTCATAGAGAGTTACTTTTCTGGAATCAGCAATACTAGTTCAGTACCACTTACCTCGATGATGTGCCAATTTATTGAATAGGAAATATCTTTTAAAAGAAATTTAATATTTTTAGACTGACAACTGAGCAGGCAGAGAAGCACACTCCAGAACGTGTTGTTTCAATGCTTAGTTAAAAGTCTGTATGGATTTCTTTTGTATAATGTTCTTGGTGTATCAGCAAGAAAAATATCTGGATAGAAAATTCAGGGAAGGTAAACCATTGAATTCTCTATACAGTCAAAAGATGATATTTCTAAGAAATAGGAAGCTGCTTATAAATTTGGTCTTTGAGCATTGTTGGCTCCTTTTTTTAGGGGTAAGTTTTATGTCCTGCTTGGTCATTCTGTTATTTTCTTATTTATTAAATCTGCTCCTGTTAACTCCATGTCTCTTTCATGCTATGTGCGTGGTAACAAGTTTGAAACTGTTTTCCAGGGTTCATGGATTGTTAAGCAAAGTGTGGGAAAGAAGGCATGTCTCATTGGTCAAGCGCTTGAAATAAACTATTTTCATGGGAAAAACTACTTGGAGGTATATTTTCAGAAATATCCACTTTTCGTATTTACGTATTTTCATGTAATGAGATTCTTCCCACAATAATTTTTTATTTTTAAATGCATTTATGTTTCTATGAATTGTTACTTTGGACTATACGGATGATGCATATAATTCCCTTGTATACATGTGCTTCACTTCGCTTGTACAACATCACTTGCATTAATAAGCTTTAAGATTGATTGATCTATTAGTTTTTTTTTGGCTATATTGGTGGTAGTAAATTGATTAATATTCTATTGGTGCCATAATGATAGATGTAGAACAAATATACTGAAAAAGAGACATGTAAAATTAATAGGAATAGAAGTGGAGTTTGGAGCAGTGTGTTATCATGATGTCATGAAATGACTTGGAGATATGCGACCCACTTCTGTATATATAGAACTGTAACAGTCTGATAAAATAGACCTGTAAAACGTTATTCTGTTATTTGATCCGTTCTAATCCTGAAATACATGGCTAAATTCAGCTTGGCATTGATATTGGGTCGTCGACGGTTGCAAGGGGTGTGGTTAGTCTTGTTCTCGGGTACCTTAATAATCTGGTTATCGAGATGGCATTTCTTGTACAGGTAGAACAACTATCAATTTTTCACCATGACGGTATCTGGTTTGTTCACTAATTAGTAATCATCTTAAGAAACATGAATTTCCTTGTTCAATTTAAAGTCAGAAACAAGCATGTAATTTCTTAACTACACTCGTATAAAACCGCCTGTTCTTGAAATTGTTTAGTGTTTGATACTTTTCCATGTCTATAATGTCAATGTTTTCTTTGTCTCAGGCTAACACAACTGAGGAGCTCCCGGAGTATCTTCTTGGGACCTGTCGCCTTAATCATCTCGACGCATCTAAGTCAGTTCTAGCAAAGCAATGACCATATCCCAACTTAAAGTAAAAGATAATTAATACCCCAATTCATCATACTCATTGAAAGAATGATTTATCAATGATATATCCCTCAATTCAAGTATACTTGTCAGACTCACCCCTAAACCTTCGGGGGGTCAAATATAGATGGACACGAAAGGTTATGGCAGGATGGATATCTGTCCTCGGCAACCATTACTTGGAACAGTAAGAAAGTCATTCTTTTATTCAAATTGAAATTGGAAGTCAATTCATGGTGGTTGTAGATATCATTAGGATGGACAATCAACACTTGTAAAGATGGCATTTCCAAGTAGTATTTATTTATTTTTTTTTTCAAACTGCCTTTTTCTTTCCTATGATATCTATTTTTTTTTTTTTTTTTTTTTTTTTTGGTTGAAGTCGGGGTGGGGTGGGGCGAATCAAATCAAATCGTCATAGCGATAAAATTAGGAATTTCCCTTTGAGAAATAAAGTTACAAGAACTAACACCGTCAAGAAGAAGAAGAAGAAGAGAGTATCACCAACCAACCATGAAATAATCAGAAGACCAGCCATCAGCATCTAGAATTAGCCTGAATAGCTCAAAATGTTTGGCCAGAAGAAGACCCTCTAGGATTGCAATATGCAGTAACTCGGGGATCATAGAAACCATTCAACTTTTTTGACAAACAACTCGCTGCCAATCTCGAATTACAGGAGCGCCTAAACCAACACCCCCCCAAGAGAATGCTGCACAGCACCGTCTACATTTAATTTAAGAAGAAGTCTCAAATCTGGACACTTCCCAGCTCTTTCTCTCAGGTCTAGCAACAGGAACAAAATCATCAATACTAAAAGTTGTCATGCTTAAACATTATTCCTCTCTCTTCAAAGTAGCCATAACCCATTACAAAAGGCTTCGAAGTAATCCTTCCTGAGAAGTGTGAACATACCAATAATCAAACGGTCAATGTGCCGATGATAGAATATGGTGATCGTTAGTCACCACAGACTGAGTTCCCAGTAAGCTTCAATGAAACTACAAAAGAACAAAAGTATGCAAAGCATCTTCACACTCCATTCCACACCTCTCCCCACGTCCAATGACAGCAGATCCCTCGGTGAGTAAGGTTAGCCATTGTAGGGATGACATTATAGAAGACTCAAACCACATGGAATATGCAATCTCCACTAACCAGTCCACCAACCCTTCTCACTACTTGCACAAGAAGAGCTTTCCACACGGTTGGACTCCATAATAAGCTTATAACCCGATTTCACAGAATACTTCCCTCTATTATCAAAATGCCACATCAGTCTATTATTATGTACTGTACAAGTACAACCCATAGTAATACTAAGAATGCAAGTACAGTCTACGTTCCAAACCACTTGCTTGACAAACTCAAAATTCTAACTTCTTGGTTGCTCCAAAATTAAATCTTTAACAAACCAATCTACGTGTGTACCATTACTTGAGTAATAGGTTTGAAGGTTGAAGGTCTAGGCAGCCACGGATCCTTAAAAGACATTAACCACCATTAAGAAGGGTTGGAACCCACCGAGGCATCCATGAAGTAACAGTTAGGAAACTACTTTTGCATTTAATACCTTAGAAACAAGAGAACTACAATAATTTATCAGTCACCAACCTTGTTCAGCTAACAAGGCTTGATTAAAAAGCCTTCAAGATCTCTAAAGCTCGTGCCACCCTCCTTTTTAGGAAGACTAAGTTAACTCCCAACTCTTCCAATGCATTTTCCTCCTATCATCCACACCACCCCCACAAAAATTTGGCCACCATAGGTTCGAGATCATTACAAATAAATCTCGATAGACCAAAAACACCCATTTTGTATCTGGGAATGGCCATGGCAACCGCCTTAGTAAGGGCTTCTTTGCCACCAATACAGAACAACTTACTCTTCTAAAGTAGTGAAGAACAACTTACTCTTCTACTGCCATGTAACTCATGTTTCACTACTTAACAAGGAAATAGGAGAGAGGACATACCCCGAAATTCACAAAATTTTGAAAAAATTTCGGGAAATATCAGAAAAATCTCGGTAAAAAATATCGATATTAGTAATTTCTAGTGTAATTTTAATAAAATTTCTGGAAGTTTCAAAGAAACTTTGGGTTTCAGAAAAGTTTCAAAGAAATTTCAGACTATGAATAAAAAAATCAATAATTTTTTTTCTTTTTTTTTTCAGCAAATTTGAATAGTATAATAGTTTTACAACTTTTTACACATCTTACACACTTGATTTAATATATTTAAAAATATAAAGGTTTCAATAACTTTTGTTTTCTTATTTCTAATAATTAAATTGATTTTTTTGCGATATGATTATTGGATATAAGAAACTAAATTGGTTTATAATAACTAAATTAATTTCTCAGTTTTTTATTATCAAAATATTTTAAAAAATGCAATTGAATGTCATTCGAAAAAATAACTATTTTGGAAATATCGTATAGCAATATAGTTATTAAGAATTCAATAACATTACAATTCAATGTTGATAATTATGATTAAGAATTTGTAATATCATTATAGTAATAAAATAACAGTATTCTTAAGTATATATCCTCTTCATATAACTGTATAATGATTGATTTAAATAAAATGATCAAAATAATATAGGTTTTAATAATAGGAAAATATAATATGGGATGATGTAATATCAATTCACTAAGAAATTATACGAAAATAAAAGTATTGAAAGGAATAAGAGTTTATGGACTTTATACAGTTATAATTTCCGCTGATTCATGGTGTTCCAAGGATTGACAACGAATGATGCATATATTTGCAATAAGGCGTGAAGTTGACATCCAATGTGATCTTCGTAACCTTGATTTGCTATTATTGGACATCATGCTGATGATAACGTGCTATAAAACCAAAACAAAATTATAACGAAATTGTATAAACTAAATAGAAGAGAAAAACTATGGAGAGAGAGAGAGAGAGAGAGAGAGAGAGAGAGAGAGAACAATCTTCTTGTTGTTTCTTTTTCTTTCTTTCTTATATATTTACTTTATGGTCGTAGGATACAACTAATAAAGGAATACAAATCATGCCACGTAAATTAGGGAATCAATCAATCCATAATCAATTAGAGACTGATAATTATCTAAAATCAAATAATTAATTACAAGTCTCAAATAGATGTTCACTCTATAATATTTATCAACCTTATCTTTTTCCATCAAATTTTTGACTAATTCTTTTTTTTTTTTTTGAATGACATTAATACTATTAAGATACTGATATTCAAACAAACTTTTATTGATTTCTTTAAATAAGAATAACCTAAAGTTTATTACCAAAGACATTATCAAAAATTTTCTATAATCTGAGAAAAAAAAAAGTGTGATTTTTTTATGAATAAAAAATTAATTAGGTAATAACTAATAAGGAATGTTTGGTAATAAGTTTTAAACACATGCAAGGATATTTTAGATATTTCACACTTCAAGTTGTATATTTTTTCATATTTTTAAAAATAAAGATATTTATAATAAGAAATAATTAAACGTAGTATTTACCCATAATAGAAAGGGTGTTTTTGGACTATATATCCCAAAATTTAAAAACAGTGTAATAATGATTATTGACCATAGATCGTAAAACGAAAGACAATTTTTTTCATGTGCATTGTGATCAAAATTTAAGGACCGATTCAAGTGATTAATGTTAAAGGATTGTTAATATAATCAAACGATTTTCAAAAATACCAAATGCTTGCGGGCAACCAAACAATTGCTTGAACATGATTGAGCACCATGTAATGTTGTGTAACAAAGAGTATTGACGAATGAAGTATTTTCTTCATATTCTTACGTGGGTTAAGAATCAAATTAATAACTAGTAACTAGTAAGTAAACGTATACGAATCCTTGAGTTCTATTTCACTAATTAATCCCTTTTGAGGTGCTAATTTTAAAACAATGAGGTACATTCAGGTGTGTTTCATCAGGTGGAATGAATCTTGGAATAAGAATTCTAGCAAAAAAGTTCATTCCACCGTTTGGTTTAAAAAATGCGTGGAATAAGAAATATATTGGAAATTAAATTCTACTAATTGATCGACTTGTGTTTACATTGCTTTTGCTGAAGAATTTTCTTTCCATTAGTTAGTTAATTATTAAATAAAATATTTTTTCTTTTTTACTCATCAAATTCATTATTTAGTGCGTATATGTATTTAAGAATTTTAATAGTAAAATTTATTATTTTTTTACTCACAAATAGTAATATTTATTTTTGTAGAATATCAATATGTAAGTTTATTTCTATTATCTTCTAATTTACAATTTTTTTTCTTAAATTTATAATATTCAGTTACTTGCAAGCCTTTATAAAAAAGGCCAAAGTGAAAGTAAATTTTGGTATTATATTTTATATTTATAATATTATTTTGTTAAATAAAATATTGATCTATTAATTTAAATGTTATTTTTTTTTTATAGAATGAAATAATACATATAATTAATCAACTAAATATTTAATACTTACATTATATGTAAGATTTAAAAAATAAGAATATTATTCTAACGGATAACCAAACATAATAATTTTTATTTCACAAATAATTTTAAATTTCACTTAAATAATAAAATATCATTCATATTTCTATTCTAATTCAATTCTATTATAATTTCTGTTATAATTTCAATTTCATTCTACCAATCAAATATAACTTCTGTGGGGTCGTATAATGTATCTTTTATCAAAATTGACTACTATTATTAGTTATCATGAGATTCCAATATGATGGAGATCATAAGGGACTATCACCAATAAATGATCATTCTAATAAATTCAAAATAAATGTGCAAAACACGGAAAACAGTCCAGTCGTGGGTGTGGGCTCCACTGTAGGAACAAATGAAATGTTTTGGCACTCATGAAAGTTTAAATTGGTATATATAGAATAGTATAGTACATTTGCAATATTACCAATAGATTACTCTTTGAGAGGACAACCAAAAGAGAAAAAGAGAAAAAAATAAAAAAATAAAAGATAAAAATCAGTAGTGGAGCAACTTATCTCCAGGACCACAAGAGGCCCTGTGAGCTATGTCGCGCACTATAACAATTTTTTATTAGGAAAGAGAGAAGATTAGGGCCAAAACTGCCTTTTGGGGTTCATGGTAATTGCATGATTTAACGTAATTTCAACGTCACGTTCACCCATACTATTGACTAACCAGTCATCGGAACCTGAAAGCCTCCATTGCCATTCCCAAGCTAGCTCCGGTCCCTCTTCTCCATATAATCATATATATATATATATATATATATAATTTATTTTGAAATATTTCATTTGCGCAGTGACTCAAGTTGAGCTCGGACTCTGCAAGAGAGGACAGTGAAATTTACATGTATGTCGGGGGCTTAATTTATCTCTCGTTCGTACGTGGTACTTGCTACATTTTAGCTTGAATATAAGTTCAAATTATTACTTTTTTTTTTTTTTTTTTTATTGATGAAAGTATAACTTCGTTCTACATATGAGGGCTGCAATATGAGACTGCTTTTACACTGATTTATTCGAGCTTTGTAAAATTAAAAATAGTATACTACAGTGTAATATTACATGCAACTTTTTAAAAACCCTCATATTTAAGAATATATAAGAATATAAGTCATTAAAATTTGGAACTTCCAAGGAGTGAATAGAATCATAATTAGACGTGTCTCTACCATATTAAGGAAGCAACCATATTGATAGGCAAATATAGAAATATACAAAGGTAAGGTAAAGAGAAATAAATGGTGACCAACATAGTTATTCCTTTTAGATATGACTATAAGAGTTCTAATCTTATTTAAAAATGTTCTCGAAAACCCTATTAACAATAAAATGAGTCATATAAACTTCATCCGAACAATTAGTAAAAATAATACTTTAAAAATAAAAAACGAAATATTAAATTGACCGATAAATACCCTCGCATTTAAGATTTCCAAAACAATCACTTAAATTCAAATGATTTCCAAAACAACCACTTATATTCAAATCTGCATCCTCCAGTCATCGAAATAGTCACGTTACTCACCTATTCGGAGGTATATACAAAGGTCTCTTTATGAATAAAGACTAACTCAATTAGGAATAATAGATTTTTACGCTTATTTCTGGTGTGATTCGAATCTAGAACTAAAATAATAGATAATGAAAACTCTTACCACTTGAACCAACCCATTTTGTCTTAAAAAAACTACGTATTAAATACATTTAAATCATACTTTTTGACGTTGGCTAACAGTTAAAAATTTGAAAATTTGGTTGCTCGGGGTGTGACAAAAAGTAGCTTTGTAGACTGCAAAAAACCAAATTCCAAGTGTGTTTCTTTGTTTTAACCTCCACGAGACATTGGTTTACCATTTTGCCCCTCGAACACAAAAATGAAAGTGTGGCAATTTCCAACTAACTCCTCAACCTCTTTTTATATCTACCCGCCACTTACAGAACGTCAACGTCGTCGTTTTTATGACTCCCAAATCTCCAATCAAAACAAGCCAGAATTTAGGGGAAGTGTCCTGACCTCTCCCTCCTACTGCCGTTTTCCCGGAAAATCAAAATCAACCCAACCCAGAATCTTTCTGCCATTAAAATAGGCCTGGGCCTGTTTGGTTGCTCAGAAAATTTCTTTTTTGGGAGAGAAAAAAAAAAAGAAAAAAATTGGGTGGGGGCTCTCCCCCATTCGGGATCTCCGGAAGGTTCTGAAAGGTGGGGCCCTCATTGATCGTGCCGAGTGAATTTGTGAGCACGAGATCCCAATAATCGATACAGGTATCGCCCCTTTTCAATTTTGTTTCAGCCCTTTTGAATTTTTTGGGTTTTTTTTTTGGGTTGGAGTGTTATTGCAGTTGCAGCTTTGTATATTCTTTTCTGGTGCGTCTCTTTCGGATAATTGACATGGTATTGTTGATTCGACACACCCATTTTAGCTTTTCCTGCTTCAGTTTTGACTTTTTTGATAATAGCTTCGTTTTTCTTAATGCTGAAAATGATTTTTTTTTTTTTTTGGCATTTTTTTGGGAGAGAGAGAGGCGCTTTGTCTCATTATTTCAAGTTATTATTTTGAAGGTTTTTTCCTTTTTTTTTTTAAAAAAATTTTCATTTGTGGGATTTCATTTATTTTCATTGTTTTTTGTTAATAATCCTAATATCTATTTTCTATTAATGTTAGTGAGGAATATCGTCCATGGATCCTGCTCCAAAATTCTCTGCCCTGCTGTTGCTTCTGGGATTCGGTATGTATTAGCTTAATCGAATTCCCATTTTACTTGCTTTATTACATTTCATGTTATGTGTGAAGAATTATGGTTTTATCTATGAGCTATTTTGTTTTATGGCAAGTGTGTAACGAGGCGCATTGTATGCCGTTTGTAATTCTTGTATTTTAAGCGTACACATATAGCAATTTCGGGTAGTCAGTTCGAGATGAACTTCTAGTTTATCATACCTGTCGTTTCAAAATAATTTCGATTGAACGATATCTATTTTCTTTTTACTTTCTTCTCCGGAACCCGCTATAATCCAGCTTTGTTTTTCTTTTATCTCTCATAAGGATAATGCCGGTCATATTTTCATTCATGTGTTTTTTCGTCTCTTCAAAACTCCCCTGTCCCCCCAGTCTCTGTATTAGCGAGCCCCTCCTCTTTTGAGGATGATTTTGGTCGTTGTGAAAGAGTTGTCCAGAAATGGGCATTTTCTTCTCTTCAAGAAGAAGTCAAAGAAGATAAACACACACTAAGGGATTTGCTGTTTTTCCTCCACGTCCCCAGAACAGGAGGGCGGACATATTTCCACTGGTAATTTCCGTATTGGTACTATGCAATTTTTTAGAGACTGACACTCAGCATTGACACTTAAACTAATTTATGCTTCTTCGTGTGTATACAAACGCAGTTTCTTGAGAAAGTTGTATCCTAACTCTTTGGAATGCCCCCGATCTTATGATAAGCTGCGATTTGATCCAAGGTAATCTCTCACTATCGATAATCTTCTTGGCATTTGTATGTCTAGTTGATCTCAGATAATTCATTTTTTCTTTTTTTTAACAAATACCCAATGCTTCTTGAGGTTAGTGGATTATTTTTCTCTAAATGAGGATTGAGCTTTACATGGGGGTAACTGGAGTAAATATCAATGAGGCTAGTGTTTGTGGAATTCTAGAGAAGAGGCTTGTATGGAATTAGACTTTTATTCATTACAAACATAAAATGCTTGACAGCCTTAGGGCTTGCTTGGATTCACTTTCATTTTCTGTTTTTTGTTTTATTAAACAAAAGAATGGAAATTTCTTTTGGAAGTTTGCTTGGCAACTTTGTGATTGTTTTTTGTTTTTGAAAATTGTTACCAAAAATTTCAAAAAAAGCGGTAACATAAAATTTCTAATACCTTTATTTTTTTTAAACAAATTTCAAAAACAAAGGAACATACAAATATTTGCCCACAAGTGCGTACATACGTATATGCATATGCATATACAAATATAAGTCTATAGGTCTTTTTCACTCATTGTTTGCACTTTTTTGTTTTTGAAAATAAGTAGTGAAATAAAGTTTGCCAAGCGTGTTTTTTGTTTTTCAAAATTAAAGACCAAAACAAAATTTTTGCTTCTATTTTCAATTTATTTAAACAAAACACTGGAAGTGAATCCAAGCAATCCCTTAGAGGTTACTTGTCTTGTAACACAATATGTTCTGCTCCCAACAAATTTCATTCCATAGTCTTGCTTATCTCTTCTTTTGCTTGGAATTGTTAGTTGATACTAATTTCGTTCCTTTGCAGAAAACGAAAATGCAGGTTGCTGGTTACTCATGATGACTACAGTATGATGTCCAAACTTCCAAAGCAGAGAACATCAGTGGTGACAATACTCAGGGATCCGATTGACCGTGTCTTTAGTACTTACGAATTTTCAATAGAAGTAGCAGCTAGGTTTTTGGTGCATCCTAACTTAACTTCTGCAACACTAATGGCTAAACGATTGCGTGCTAAAGCTAATGGTGTAAGCACGTTGGATATCTGGCCATGGAAATATTTGGTCCCATGGATGAGGGAAGACCTTTTTGCTCGTGTATGTTTATTTCGTATACCATCGCTAAATGTATCTCCTCTAGATTTTCCTGTGTTCTGTATTGCCTTTCTTCACATAACGATCCATTAATTTTTAAAATTCACAGTCTGTTTTGAGGTTATTTTATATGTGTCTCCTGTAATTGATGATATCGATAAAATGTGAGCATATGAGAAAACTACTCCTAGTTGAACAAATGCAAATGGATGTCAGTGTCTTTCTTTGATTCTGCTTTTTAATGTACTCCTAGAAAGGCTGCATAGGTACTCCTTGTGACTGGTTGATTTTATTATGGACAGAGAGATGGTAGAAAGCATCAGGGTTTAAATGACATTATGAGCGGTGACCCATATGACATGTCGGAGATTGCTATGCCACTACATGAGTACATTCATGATCCTATTGCTCATGACATAGTTCACAATGGAGCAACATTTCAGGTAGATAGTCTATGATTTTTATGGCATCGTGAATGTCTTTAGGCCTTTATGTTGTATGTGTGTCTCATGACGATAAATATTTACAACAGAACAAAGTAACACAATGCTTTATTTGCCCTAAGGTAAATGTTTCCAACAGCTTAATATTGTATGAGTATCTAGTTATAAGAAGTAAAATCGTTTTGACAAATCAAAATAATTGGGGAGCTTTTGATACTGTGTTCTTGTCTCTGAGGAAAAAGATTCTTGACCTAGCTTCTTTTTTTTGCGCCTAAGGTGGGGAGGGGGGCTTTGAAGTGCTGTATAAAGTTAACTCTGAGTAGTATGGTGGAGCAGGTCCTTAAGTGGGCTAGAATCACTGCATTTCTGACACTTGAATGATTTTCTTGTCTATCTGATGTTCATTGAGCTCAATATCTGACCTCTTAGCTTTAAAGGTTGCAGGTTTGACAAACAACTCATATACTCCGGAATCACATTTGGTGCGCCAATGTGTGCAAAAGTACAAGGTTCTTGGTGATCATGTGCTTCAAGTAGCGAAGGTAATCTAAATAAATGTACTATGCAGAGGCCTTGTGCAGTTTATTGTGTACCATCAACTTATTTGATATCAAAAAGTAGTCGTTAGTGTTAGACAATCAACTGACTAGTTGTAAAAATATGAACAAAGTGGGTCAATATACATTTTCTATTCTCATCCCTCTTCACCAAATGATAATGGTGGATATTTACCAAGTCTTGCAGAGAAGGTTAGATGATATGTTGTATGTTGGTCTTACTGAAGAACACAGAGAATCTGCAACCATGTTTGCAAATGTAGTTGGTTCTCAAGTGATTTCCCAGCTCAGAGCATCAAATTCCAGAACAAAGAGCACTGCTGGAAAGAAATTAGGTTAGTGTAGTTACCATTGTATTTTGGAAACAAATTAGGTTAGTGTAGTTACCCCTGTATTTTTTCTATGTTAATGAACCTTCTGTGTGTAGCAAATGCAACATTTAGATTGGTTATATGCTGACATTTGGGCATTCAGTATTTGTTATGTTAACAAGACATATACCTACATGCATAAAACAATGTGAAAATAGTCAGCATTGAGGGTTTCTGAATACAAATGGAGTTGGAAAATTCCTATTTCTTGTAGTTGCTATTTGTAGACTATCCAGTACAACTTTATACCATGCTATTATGTTCCAAACTAAAAATAATTAGCACTACAGGGTTTTGGGTGCTGGTTTTCCTTCCCCCCTCCTTTTCTTTCCCAACATTTAAATACTTTTTCTCCAGAGTACTAAGTACGAACAGGGCAGATGTGGGCAATGATATATCACACATTCCAACTTCAGACCTGTGATTTTTCTGATCTGAAGATAATTGGCATTACTGTGTTTTTGGTGCATTTTTTCCTCCTTTTTTTTTGTATTTATTTCAAATGAGATGTCAGTACTCTAGATGTGGGAAATTATGTTAAGTCTACTGAATGAAGTGATATTTAAGTCTGTTGAATTCATATGTGTATTCTACAGAACAGAACTCTTCATCTTCAGATTCCAGGTCCAATAACAATGATGATCAGGTAAGGAAGAAAGTTTCTCATTGTTAATGAAAGTCTTGGATATTGGTTATCTCTATAACTTCCTCACTTCAACTTGCCTGCACGACAGAACAGCACCTCAAATCAAAATTCAGGTGAAATTGCTTCACCTGAAACTGATGAAGCAGTAAATGAAAATGTAAGCCACTTGATTTGATATTTTCTTTTGCATGTGGACATAATGAAATGTGATATTTTCCTTTACCTTGAAAAAGTATAGTTTTGACCGTATCTAACACCACATTAGATGACTGTGGGAGAACTTATGGATTCTTATGAAGTCTGCATATCTGGTTTACGGAAGGCACAGACACACAGGCGCACTGCTTCTTTGAAGAGAATCTCACCAGCAAACTTCACCAAGGAGGTAGGCTAGCTGATTATGTAAAATGATATTTTCCGTCATCCATTTTACCCTTTCACGCTTCTACATTTTTGTATCATATGAAATGAATGGATTTCTAGTCAGATTCGCTCATTGGGGTGATGTTTCTTTGCTTGGTATGATATATTAAAATCTTAAGCTGATATAGTACTTACGATTGGATAGCGCAAACAGGTGTGAATTTACTGCTGGAGGCAATGATGTTATAAATTTTCAATTTGCATCTGGTTTACATGGTGCATGTTTTGTTTGCCTCGTGCTATTTTCTTTTATTTGCTATGAATGTGTACATATGTTTTTGTCTTGTTTTTATTTATTGACATTTTGGTCGGATAGTTGATGTGAGATTATTTTGTTTGTAGTTCTATAAAATCATTAAAAATTGGTGGTAGGTTCTGCTTTTCTTCTTTTATGCCTTTGTTCCTTGTTTTGTGCGCAGCTTTCCACAAACGAGATCTTGGATATGCTTATGTATGGACTTATAAGATGGAATATTCACAATGTTTCCCATGCTTACTCCTGCCTTGTATACTATATTTTTAATTACTATTATCTGCCATATTGGTTTTGGTTCATTGGCTTTGCATAACTTGTGTTCTCCCCTTTGCTTTACAAACATTTTAAACCTTGAAATTCAACAGGCTCGCCATCAGGTCTCTGATGCGGTCCTCGAACGGATAAAGTCACTTAACCACCTTGATCTGGAACTCTACAAATATGCACAGGACCTGTTTGCAAAGCAACACAGACATACAATGCAGAATTTTGTTGGCATAGTAGGTCTCTCTGTCCAAATATTCTTTATTTATTTGCTTTTATGGTGCTTATAATTCTCTTTTACCGGTGAGATGTGTTGTATTAGTGTTATGCATATATGTTTCTGTTCCAGTTGTTTCATTGGTTACATGCTATTTATACCTTCTTTTTTTTTTTTTAACCATTAAGTGGTGGCTTGGTACGAGTTTTTGGGTTATTATGAATTAGAAGTCTTTCATAGGGCATTGTTTTTTTTCGAAACTATTGAGATTTTTAATATGACGTAAGTGGTTAAACCAATATCTGGTTACTCTTTTGTGTATCGATTGTCATACGTTGTAAATTGTATCATTGTCCTTGTTCGAGTGTGATCCTGCCTCATTTTGTAGCTGTTCCTATATTTTTATTCTTAGACAGCTAGGGTGCACATCACATTGCAATCACCGAAAACTTATGCATATGATTATTTCTCCTGGTCTCTATTAGGGCTCCTTTTGTTCCTCCTTTAAGATGCTAATCTAAGTTATTATAGGTGCTTAAGTGACAATGAAGTCCTATTCTCTTGTAGATATTAAGTGTCAGTCCTATTGAATTTATTTTTTCCTATCTATCATTCTCTGGAGTTAAAATGTCTAGATGACACATTGACACTGGTAATTTTAAATTCCTACCTGTCAAGTGGAAAGGCCCAAGGAAACCTTTGCCCTCTTTTGATCACCATCTTGATTGCTCAAACGAGCAGCATGCTTCAATTGTACTTAAACCTCATATTTGTTAGATTTAAATTGCAGGAGAGGTTGGAGATCATGTTCAACAATTCATATGGCATCACACGTTGGAAGTACCTTTCAATAGGCATGATCATTGCCTCACTCCTTATCTTCTTTCTACTTGTAAATGCACGACGAAGAACGTTGAAAGTCAAGATATGATTCTTTGAGTTGTAGTTACCAACTCCAGGACCACAGGCTTAAAAACTTTTTAGTAAACAGGAAAAAGGAAAAGTAACCACAGTTTTGTACCTTATTCCGGTTCATAGTTCTTAACTATGGATTTTTGGTGGTTGTCCTAGATATTGTCTCTCGTACTCAAAAGCTCAATATGAGATAATGGCTTATTTCGATGGTGGCAGTTTAGTGGTTTTCTTTGGTAAAGCATTAGCCTTCATTAAAGCACTAGTGGTTTTAGAAGCACCGCATATTTGACACAATGACAGTTTTACCTAGTTTCACAGTTGATGTTATTCAATACAATGGTGCTGAACTACATTGCTCTCATCACTCTCCCATGTTGCCATGTGAAACATTAATATGTCACTCGTCAAAGATGACCAGAGCACCCTTCACGGAAAAATGCTCTACCTTTGTCACAACCAATTGAGTAAGGTCACAATTGAGTCGTGGTTACGGTCATTTATTTTTACCAGTATTTAGAGAAGTGGAAGTGATGTTGTAATTTTTGTCGTTAAGGATCATATTTTGAATCTGAGAAAGCAGAATTTGGTATCAAGATGGGTTCAAGATCTATAATTGTCATGAAATTGATATATGGTGCCATAAGAGCTTTCGTGCAGGCCTAGCCAAATTGGTGATGCAGCGTAGGTTATGGCCATATTGGTCAGCCTTGTCGGGTAAGAGAAACTAATATATGATATTTTGAGGCATTGAAAAGACTAAAGACGAAGTTGAATTTGTTGCCATTATTTTGACCATGTGCAAAGGGGTCCCAAACCCATCACCAGCCAGATATAACATNGTCTCTTTTTGGTTTTTTCTATTTAAAAGAAACTATACTTTGGACTTATAATTATGTGTAGGAAGATAATATAAGAGGAATTTGGCCGAAAAAGAGGAAACGTCAAAGGAATTATATGGAAATGAGATTTCAATTATCTTTATGAGATTGATGTCTAACGAATTTTTTAATCTATTTTTCTAACAAGAGGCCGAAACATTTCTATCCATTTTTTTTTTTTTCATAGGCGTTTCCGCTAAAAGCCAAGATCTGTCCCTATTGCAAGATCTAGGAATTAAAATTAATAGTTCCTATCAAATGTGAACATACAGATTCGAGAGTTTTGCACTTGCTGGCTGAAAAAAAGTTGACCAGGTTGGCTTTTCTTTCTTTTAACAATTCCATATAAAAATAAGCTCTAAGAGTATTCTTTAATGGTACAATATGCTTTCTCTTTATTTTGATGAAGTCCTTCCAGTTTATATTATTTTTCTAGAAAATTTTCTTTTTCTCTTATGATAGTTTGCATATATATTCTCTTTCCCTCTTATTATTATTATTATTATTTTTTAACATAACTGCAACACAATAAAAATATGATACTAAATTCAAATAACATACACGAGTAAACAAGCAATCGAAGAATACTTTGAAGAAGCCCGCGACGAGGATAATTAGAGGTCTATGAGAGATTTCTAGTACTTCTTTTAAATCATTTCTGCCACTATTATTGATTGCACGTAAAGAGGGATATTTAGAGCTTTATGACGAATGTCTATTGCTCTTTTAAATCATCTTCCGCCACTTTAATTAGCTCCGTTGGCTATACTGTATAGAATCTTTTGTTAGTTACGATCTTCGACAATGAATCTAGAAAAAAAAAAAAAAAAAAAAATCAGAAGAATATTGGGTGTCAAAGGGGAAAAATAAAAATAAAAATAAATGTAAAAGTTTTCTACCTGTTTATCAAATACATTCACGATTCCATTATTAGAATATCCTCAAATACCATCAACTTGAATGTTGGAATAGTTGTTTTTTTAATAGCAAGTTTGTTTATCTTAAAAAAAAAAAAGTGTTACACTCGTGCTTAGTCGTAAGATTAATGCAAATTTCCTTCTTTGATTCTTTTTATTTTTGTCTCTTTCTTTTCGGAGGAAAAAAAAAGTGTCCCTTTGTATTTTCTTTTGTGAAGGGATGTTAATAATATTCACAGTTTTCGATTTTGTATTGTGTTTGACTTCATATGATTATGACTTCATTTTCACGAAATTAAAAAGGCAGTCGTCCTTTTGTTATCTTCTTGATTTTTTATGTGATTATAATGTTATTTAGATGACGGAAAAGTGTTATAGTTATGAATACGTTAACGTTACCATAGAAATAACATCAAATTAAGCAAATTTATGTATAAATTTATAATAAAAGATCAAACTCAATTAGCACGAATTTTATTTTAAAAAATTAAAATTTTTTAAACATTTACCACCGAAGACTCTATCATATAAATTTCCTTCTAATGTTATAAACCAAACCAAATAAACAAATGATTTGATTTGCTTTCAAAACAACAAAATAAATTATTGTTTCAAAATCATAGTTAGCAAAATATGGGTTGGGAATTAAATGGCTAATAATTCAGACTTTTTATCAACAATACTTTTAAAAATTCGGAATAAAAATAAGTGTACGCTAAAAATTTGAAAATTTATTTATAAGTATATAATACTTCTAATTTTGAAAAATGCATTCATAAAATACACTAATAAAAGATATAATTTTCTATGAAAATATTATATTTTTTCACCTACTTTAATGTGATTTCTCAAAATATATATATATATATATAAATATATATATATATATATTACTTTTTGATAATCGATTATGTGTTTAATTTATTCAAAATAAAATCAATATTACGTAAATAATAACAAAAAATCTACTGGGACAAAAAATTCAATGAAAAAAATAAAATTTATGAGAAGTATTTTCTACTGTGAAAAGATACGTACGTGTATAATACACGTAGAGCCACCCTTTTTTTTCTTTCCCTATCCCTGTTTTAATTATTTATTTATTTATAAAAATATCCTTTGACATAAATATTTCATATAGTATTATACAATTAAAACTTTTATCTCTTAGCACATCCCTAATTACGTGTAGTAATCTTATGATACTTTGGTCAAAATTTGTTTCTTTTTTAAATTAATATTTTATGTTTTTCTTTTAATTTTTTTAGTTAATCAACAATCTATGTTTTGTTTGTTATTTATTTATGTTTTTGTTTTTTGGGAACTAAGCGTTCTCAGACTCTTTCTTATAAGTTTCTGCCTGTGCTTTTTTCTTATAAATTTTTCTTTTATTTTTGGTTTGTGTACTAACTATGTTTTTTTTTTTTTGGGTGGAGAACCATTGTTCATGATTTTTGTTTAAGAACTAATGAGTTGTGTAGTTGTAAGACAAAAAAAAAATTATTATTTTTCTCAATTTATACTGTTATTGTAATTTTTTAAAAGAGAAAAAAATTAAAAATTAATTTATTATAAAGTATGAGGGATGAAAAAACAAATATTTAGAGAAATATTTAATAAAAGGTATTTTTTTATACATAACATAAATTTATAAAATATGTGAAAATGAATTTTAAAATATTAGAATGTTTAGAAGCAAGTGATGAAAGAAAAAAAAATATGACAATAGAGTCGCCCTACACGTAATTCGGCTATATAGTTGAAAAATAAAATAATATTAAGTATGTGTATAATACCGGTATTATACATGAAATTGCTAACTATGTTCGAAAATACAAAATCAAATTATATCTCATTGTATGTTACGTTCATTTTTCAGGCGATAGTTACCATTTATATTTTCTAAATTTTTTGTACTTCCATTATTTTTTTCTTCTCCTATATAATATATAAAACATTTATTGCATAATATGAAATATTACTGTCGTGATATATTAATTGAAGAAAGAAAATTAGATCGAAGCTTTATATGGTAAGAAATACTTCATCCGTGTGCCTCATTAAATACCAAATCATATCAAAAATAAAAATACTAATCTAACTCAATTTGATTAAAATCTGTCTATATTCATAATCACTCCCTAAGATCTCTTATTTCACTACCCCTCCCCAACCAAAATTTTNCTTTCTCTAAGCTTTCGAGAACTGGATCGTGCATCAAGACAGCAGCAGCCGCAAAAAAAAAAAAAAAAAAAAAAACTATTCAAAACTTCCCATCAATGGAAAACAAAAAAGTATTCAAAAGGGACGGTGATTAGCGGGGGAGGGGTTTTCACAGTAAAATGACTGAGGCTTACCACAGAGTAACAAAATCACTGTAGAAAGAAAACCTAAAAATCCAATTACAACATTAGAACGAAGAAAGAAGAATCCATTTCCCCATCTTCTTCTCCACTCTCGCAGTCCATGTCTACTCCTCTTCTTCTTCTTCTTTCGGTCTAAACCCACCACCACCGACGTCGATCTCTGCTTACGTCACCGACCCATGGCAATGCCGGGGCTCCGAATGCTCCTCTTCTTCTGAAATTTCTCACTTCGCCGCTTTACTCCGCCATTGGAGGTTTGCTTCCAGCTTTTCCCTTTCCATTTTCATGTCTTCTACCGTTTTTTTTTCCGGTGTTTGGTTTGCGAGAAAGTGAGGAATATTGAAGGAAAATGGAAAAGGGTTTTTTGTGTTTTATCCAAATATAACGCTAAATTTCGGGAAAAAATAAACGGGACCAATTTTTTTTGGTTATTTATCAAATAATGTGAATAATTTGGTCTTTTTTATTAGTGATTTTTTATTTTCGGACAGACCCATTTGGGATTTTGTTCGGTATCGTTATCGTCTTTGCGAGTCGAATACTCCAACTGCCTTAGCGAAATGTGCAAATTGTAAGAAATTGGTGAAATGGCAACGTTTCATATTTAAAAAACGGGGACTTATTCGCAATTTTCGTGACTAATTTCCAAAATTTTTCAGGGATCTCGAATACGAGATCTTCTAGAATATTCGGAGTCTATTTATGGATAATTCTCATGTTAAAGTTTTTTTTTTTTTTTTTACTTTTTTTTAATTTTCTGGAGCGTTGCTTAATAATACTTAATAGGAAGTGTTTTCGGTGATTTAATTTGTTACTCAAAATAAATTTTTATCCGTTTTCCTAATTTGAAAAAACGCGTCTTAATCCAAAATCATGAGATTACTTAACCTTTTGGACTTGTTTCTTTTTAGTCACTTGATAACTTTCATTGGCTAAATGTTGTCATATTCATTAATGCATGCATATTATATACATATATATATATATATATATACACGCACGCATATTACGTATTTATGTACACATTGTTCTTATTTTTTGAATTATCATCATCTTCTCATATGACTTTGCCAGATTATGGTTTATTCATTGGATTTTGATGGAGCACCCAAGGACTTTTTTGACATTCTTGATTTCCCACTAGAAGATGTTGAAATGGGTCCTGATAGAGATGACTGGACTGATATGCAATTTTATGATCTGCCATTAGATTTTTCGGAAGGTTTTTCAACTGGGTTTGTTGGAGGAGTAAAAAACGATTGTCCAAAAGAAACTAGACCAAATATAAATCTCCCCAATTCGGTGAGCTATTTTGATTCTCTCGTACAAATTTTTTCTTAACTCCACATGAATTATTACGTTTGGTAGTCTCTGATAGGTTGGTTTAGACTTTAGACTGTTATCTTTGGTATATGATTGAAGTACCAACTCAGAAAAATTATGCAAAAATGGTGATTTCCGAGGTTAATAGTCTTAAGAGTGGTCACAGAACCTGCCACCTATGTTAAGTTCTAGAGTCCGAATTCCCCCTCCCCACGCCTTATCATTATATATTTATGTGTGTTGTCTACTTGTCTCAGGAATGTTCATTTCGTTTAGTAGTCTCAACCTTTATCTATTTGTATAGCCACTGAACTTGTCATGACTGGAACTGCTGCCCATGGTTCGTATTAATTGCTCTGTTAGTTTTTGACCTTTTTGCGTAGACATCCTGTGATAGCTTACCCTAGTTGTCATTTTCTTAAAAAATAAAATAAAATGAAATAATAATAATAATAATAATAATAATTGCTAATAACACCAGATTAGTAATTACTTTTAATGAGAAAAGATAATGTATGAACAACAGAATAAGTCATGAAGTAATATAATGTAGGCTGCCTAATAAGTAGGGTAACGGAATAATAAAAGGATCAAACAAGTGAGCAATTAGTCTCTACCTGTGATATTTGTATACCAAATATCCTTTTTCATAGGTAAGCTGGTGATTTTTGCCCTTTGTTGATCCAAAATTGGTAGTTCAATAGCTGTTAAATAGGTGTCAAACCAAGTCCCAAGTCGTTAATATACTAAGAGGACTGAGACCTATAAGTAACATGTATATTTATATGTCATTGGGAAAAACATTATAACATCTTTGATTTTTCTGATATTGCAACTGTTTTGTATTCTGCTGTTCAGTATGATATTAAATGTCGACTAAAAGAATTCCCAAGTCGTTAATATACTAAGAGGACTGAGACCTATAAGTAACATGTATATTTATATGTCATTGGGAAAAACATTATAACATCTTTGATTTTTCTGATATTGCAACTGTTTTGTATTCTGCTGTTCAGTATGATAATGCTTGTCGACTAAAAGAATTCCCAAGTCGTTAATATACTAAGAGGACTGAGACCTATAAGTAACATGTATATTTATATGTCATTGGGAAAAACATTATAACATCTTTGATTTTTCTGATATTGCAACTGTTTTGTATTCTGCTGTTCAGTATGATAATGCTTGTCGACTAAAAGAATTCCCAAGTGCTTCTGCTGGAGACATTCTCCGCAGCCTTGACTCTTTTGATAGCAAACATGGGCGGCTATTCAAAACCTCCAGTCCAGTTTCTATCCTTGAGAGCACCAGCTCCTGCTTTGGTGAAAATCAAAAGCCTGTTTACCAAAAATTTATTCCAGTGAAGCGTGCCCGAACCAAGCGTTCACGTTCACGTCGCTCAAACTTCAACCAATTATGTTCGATATTCTCCCATTCAGAATTCTCATCTTCACCCAAAAGTAATCATCTTGAACCAGATTCAAGGACTTTTCATACTGGCAAGATGTTTAAACCTGCTGTGAAAAGACCATTTAGGACAAAGAAGACTATGTTTCATGTCTCAGGCGTAGAGAACTTCAACTTTGAGGAACAGAGCACGACGAAGAGATGCACACATTGCGAGGTGACGAATACTCCACAATGGAGGGAAGGGCCATTGGGGCCAAAGACACTCTGCAATGCTTGTGGAGTTCGATATAGGTCTGGCCGCCTCTTTCCAGAGTACCGCCCTGCAGCGAGTCCTACTTTTGTTCCGTCAGTGCACTCTAACTCGCACAAGAAGGTTTTAGAGATGAGAGGCAAGGCTAGTCAAAGTACCAACAGCATTAGGGCTGGAGTTGAACTTTGTTGTCGTTCTCAGTCAGGAAAGTCAGTTAGACAGCTAATTGTTTGATCATATATCTAAAGAACACGGTCTTTTTATCTTAGGAGCTTTCAAGTCAGTCTGTTCTTGGTTTGTTTCATAATGAGCTTTATCTATCTTTATTATCGAGTACATTAATGGAAGCTTAGGTAGATTGCCTTCACCTCTCTTATACTCTATTCTCATAAAAAAGAAACAAGGTATTGAAAAAAAAACAAATAAAAAGAAAAAAGGGAGACGAAGCCATAACAGAACATATGAGAAGAGGATTTAGAAAAGAAAATGAATAAATAAATAAATAAAAATGCTTAAAACATTGCTAGTATCAAAGCACAACATGCCCTTTGACTCAACCCGTATTAATCTGTAATATTCGTGCATATCAGGACCATTTTTGGAAGAGACTAATGGACTTTTCTCCCTCCGCATATAGTATATGTACTTTGTTTTGATGTTGGACCGACGTGGTAATTTAGAAAATCGACTTAGTTGAATAGATTCCTTTGCTGGAACCTAGACTTCTATACATCGTATATATGTTTTATATACGTGTTTTAGCTCATTGTGAACAATGAAAGCCAATGTAGTAGCCGCCATGTTTTACCAATAACACAGAAAAATCATTTAAGGGTGTGACTGACTCAGCTTAATTGGTAATCACATATAATTTACTGTTAAAGTTGTTCAAATCTCATACCCTTACATATATATATATATATATATATATATATATATATATATATATATCAAATATGAACAATCGTAGGAATCACATCAGCCAGCCCCTTTCCTTCTTCCAAATATTTTTCCAATTTACCAGTCTTCCATCTGCATGAGAATATTAAAAGCAGGCTGTCTTTTGCCCTATTTTGTTCATCCTTGATCTTTCTCAAAATAAAAATGTTAGATATAAGACTGTGCATAGCCAATGCCAAGCCAAGCAAATCAGATCTGATTAGTATGTTGGCGATACAGCCAACGTGAAAATTAGTCCCTCTATTAATAATATATCTCAATATTGCATATCATGGATCACTCTCTTGAAACTGCATGTGCACACTACCAGATTCATCCAACTAGAGTTGGCAATCAACTTCAACCCTCTTATTTCTGTATTTTTTTTTCCCAAAAAAAAAATAAAGAAATTGGAGTTAGTACTTATCATACACCGTTTTTGCTTCCTTATTATATTTATCCCATTTTTTAGTTTGTATATATACACCTTCTCTAATATCTATAAAAACCTTGTGCCCGATCTTCTTGGAAACTTCCCTTTGCCGAAGTAGAACATTATAGGAGGATTCCTTCAAAGTTATTATTTAGTGGATTTCCCAACTATATAGATCTTATATGGTATTGAAAGTGAAAACATAGAAGAAAAAAATATGTATAATTTGTTTTAGGAGATGACAGGGAGAATAACTCTGCATATGGACTTTTGAATGTAGAACATGCTCATGCTCAATCCCTTATTATAACAATTCACGATTTGGATTCAAGTGGGACGTGGCATTTGATAACGTTGGACTCTTCTAATCTCTAGCTCATCTTCATCACATCTTACTCTTTTTGCTTTCAACCCTTTTCTTTCTGTAATTAATAATTGGTATTGAACTTCTTTTTATTATTATTATTATTATTATTATTGATTTCATGCTCCTTTTTTCAAGGTTAAGCTTATTTTTAATTTTTTAGTCCGAGAAAAAAAAGAAGCTCAAATTCCTGTTTGATATTTAACTTTCAAAATATCCCATATCTGAAGGCTTTAAATATTACATTTTGTCACCATGAACTACTTTTCGTTTTCCCCCTTAATCTGGTCCATGTTCACAGTTTAACAATTCTATCATGGATCAAAACAGATAGATTTCAAAAAAATTAAAAAGAAACAAAACAAAACATAATTTAGGGTCGCATTTATGGTATTCGAAGTTCTAAGAACCAAATTGAAACTTTTATTTAAAAATTAAAAAGACTGTTTTTTAAACTTATTCTATAGCTCATAGTAAAAAAAAATGGTGCAAATTATGACTCATGTACACAAATAGCTTCTTATTTTAAAGAAAAATGAAAATACTAAAAAGTTCTTTCTTTTTCCCATGAGATATACATTCATGAAATTAGTCATAAGTTTGAGATTCTAAACTCTTAAAAAATACAAATATTTAGCTTTAAATAAGTACGACCGTAGTCAAAATTGAAGATAGAATCTAAAATTAAAGATGATGACTTGATCTCGATCGAGTTCAACACTACAAGTAAACTTCTGTATTTTGTGCTTGGCCCATATCGAACTTAGTACTAAAAAAATCAACTTTTGCCTATGAATTTTTTTGACTCAAATCATTTTTCTTTTATTTTTGGAAGAGGAAATTTGGTGGCTATGAACAACGAGCGTTAGGTAGTAACTTTATTCTTTTATTTTTAACTAAATATTTAGATTTCAAAATAGGTTTATGATTAGTGCACTTAAGTATAGATAAAGGTGACATAATAATAAAGGTGTTTTTTGATAAATTATTGGGAGATGGCCTTTTATCATCAGAAGATCATTAGTTAATAATTATCCTAATAAGTGTAATCTCTCAAAACTAATTGAGTTTTTATAAGGAAATGGTCTTTTTTTCTCTTTTGTTTTTTTCACTTGATTTGGCTTGGCCATTTTTTTCTCCTCTTTGTTGAATGGTCGTCTATGATTAGTATATTAATTTTATGTATCAATAATTTTATTTATTAGTATATCAAAATTGGAGTATACTTTGCCATTTTGTTAAAAAGAAAAAGGAGAAAAGAAAAGAAAATTTTAAATACCGGCCACTTTGCTATAGTGTTTGAAAGATGTACATCTATTAAATAGGGACTTAAAATTAAGCAATTTTGGTAAGAAGCCCAAGATAACTCAGACTTATGGGACATTTTAAAAGAGGGATTAAAGTGAAATCTGCATTACAATGGGATTGACCCAATATATATCAAATAATATATCCTTTATTCATCCTTTCTTTGGGATTTGACAAGGATTGTGGCAATTTGAACTAAAATAACTTTTTTAGTAATATTACAGTATTATATGTCAAGAGTCACATTATTTGGGATCATAAATTTATGACATTTTTATGATTAATCCATGGTCATAAAATCAATTAGAAAAATTATTTTTCAAAACACTCCTAAAAAAAAATCATTTTGCATTATTTTTCGGTTATTAGTTTGTCAGCATCTTTTATTTGTTAAATCCTTTTTTATGCTCTTTCATTTTCATACTAGTAGAGTTAGTCAATCTTATTCTTAAAATAAAAGTATTAATTTTGTAAAAAGCTTAAATGAACTTCGGGCTTTTTTCATGGATAGCAGTTCTAAAAAGAGTTTTAGTTTTCTTAAGAACAGATTGTCAAAACCTGTTATGAATCTAACATCATTCTCTAAAACTGATATTAGCCAGTTTGTATTGGGCTTAGTAGGGGCTCCGACTGGACCCACCTCGAATGCCATCTTCCTCCCAATATGTTGGACCTTATATTTCGTTTATGAAATGGAAAATGAAAAATGGAACGGAATATGCAATGTTTCATGTTTGTTGGTTGTTCTGGCTTTTTCTTTTCTTTTTTTTTTTTTTAAGTTATATATTTCATATGAAAAGGAATAAAGACTTTTTTCCTCAAAAAAGAAAAAGAAGAAAGAATTAGACTTGAAAAGTACTTCTTTAGTTCAAACTATACCATCATTCACGTGAGTTTCACATGCGTTTTCTCGAACTCGTTCAAAGAAATAAAACAAAAATTCATCTAAAGCTTAAAATAAGACAGAATTTTCATATGCAAAGAAAAATTTATCTAAGTTAAAAAAAAAAAAAAAAAAAACAGCATTTAGTCCAAGAAAAAAGGCAGGTGCCGACCACCCTATGATCTGGGCCATAAGCCGCCTCCACCGGCGGAGGGTCACGTTTCTAATTAATTTTGTCACGAGCTTCATGGCTACTTGCACATTAAAAGTCATTGGATGCTTATTTTGACTCTCTTTTTTTACAAAAAAAATAATAAAGAGAGGGAGAGAAGAAATTTTGGTACTCTGTGTTTTCTCTTTTACTTTTGGGGCTCAGAAATCTGTTGTGACCATACTATCTTTGATTTGTGCAACGTTAATGGTTCAAAGTACACTATTCTATTAATTACTGTCACTCTTTTTTTTTTTTTTTTCTTATTAAGAGACACCTTAGCTTTAGTTTTCCAAAATTTTGACTCAATTTTCCTTTTTTTTTTTTCTTTTTCTTTTAAAACCTGTTTTTACCACCACCAAATCTGGTTGGGTCCCAGTTCCCATATCAAAATTGTTTTTCTTACTTTTCATAGAAACCACCTATATTGACATATAAAAATCACGTACGGTTGTTTGTTCTGTTACTTATGAGCTCAGCTTTGTGTAATTTCTCTCTCCCTCTCTCTACACGAAAATTTGATTTCTACCCTTTTCTCTTCATAATGTGGCCAAGCAATGACTTTTTTTACAATTATTTACTTTGCTTATAAATTGCTTTAAATAACATGAATTTGGGAAATTGGAATTTGGAAGGGCATCATTTTCTTTTTCTTTTTCTTTTTCTTTTTTCCAAACAAGATTAATGGTTAATGGGAAGTCAAATGTTTAGTACTATTAATATGCCAAATTTAATGTCACATTAATGTGTTATGTTTAGCACTCGAACATGGCAAATTCAAAACAACAAGATAAATCGTAACATGTAGCAACTGTAATCTTATCATGTTATAGTATATTTGACATAAGTGACGTTGGATTGATAAAAAGGTGTTATCACGAATCTTAAAAATTGATTTTTGTCTCTAGAAGTGGTGTATATCTATTCATCTTACATACATGTATCCAAAGTACGTTTATCGTAAAAACCCGAATCTTACATACATGTATCCAAAGTACGTTATTGTAAAAACCCGAATTTTAGGAAGATAATTTAGATAATTTATCAATTTTTCGGATATAATATTATATGGATTAAATTATAAAAATTTTGTGCACAATGACTAAATTGTAATTTTTTAGGGACTAGATTGATAGAAATTTGAAATTTAAGAACTTATGTATAATTTTTAAAAAATTGCACAACCCTATAAGACAGGGCCACATGCCCTGTCCTTTTCTTTTCTCTGTCTCTTCTCTCTCTTCTCCCCTGATCTCTCTCTCTCTCTCTCTCTCTCTCTCTCTCTATATGCATTTCTCGGCCGTGCACTACCAGAGGAGTAGCCGCGTCGCTCCGATCGTCGTCCGCCCGTGCCACCGACCGGCGAAGGTTCCCCGTGCCGCGTCGAACCTCCGCCGCCCCTCGCCAGCCGCCGTTGACGTCTGGTTCGCCGGATAACCTCCATCGAAGCTGTTGGAGCCGTTTCGGATTTTTGGCCACCGGCGACGATTCCGGCCACCATTCGACCCCCAACTGGTCCCGTTGGATTCATCTCGTCTCAAGGATCATTAAGGTATATATATCTCAACCCCATTTTGTCCGGATTGAAAGTTGTTATTTTTAGATATTTTGAGTTTAAGTTTGACTTTTTGATCCGGCTGTTGGATTGTGTTTTTGTTATCATTTTTGGAATGTACTCGGAAAATGGAGAAGTTTGATATATATATTGTACTATTTGGTGATCAGCACAAAAATCGAGATCAGATGGTCGAGATTTATCTTGTTTTATGTGCCACAGGCCCAGTATGGACCTGGATCCGAATTAGACAAGTTATATATCTAACTTAGCTATTTTGGTTACTAGGAATTCAGCGAAAAAGTCTGTTTATGGAATTGAAGCTCTGGTTAGAAGTTAGTTTTTCGCAAAAGGACAATCGAGCGCTTGGAATTGGTTCTCCACCCTCCGGACGATCGTCAATGACACCTTGAGGATTCAATAGAGTGGTATTGCTATTCGAGCGAAGTAGGGATTCAATTACCTGTATTTTAAATCATTTTCGAATAAAATTTATTTTCTGCAACATATGAGAACAAATGTGATTTTTGGTTTTTCGAATATATGTGATGGGAATTGGTTGTATGAGATATATACTGTATTACTCTGGGAGTTTTCTGAATGCAAGTTATTTTTGGTATATTAAAAATAGGGTCGTATGCTGCCCATTTTTCTATAAAAACCTAGTATGCATATTTTACCGAAAAATCAGAGCACGATTATTTTCACACTTCAGTTCTGTATTATACGTGTCATATGATCATATATGAGCACCGTGTTAGCATCGTAGGTTACAGTGTGGCGTTGCATGCTCCACCGTTAGTGAAAGTCCGTAAACTTGCGCAGGGTTTTGTTACTTCTGATTACCTCCCCATTTGGCAAATGTAGGCAATTCGGTTACCCCTCCAGGTTTGGTAGGTGACACACGGGTGTCCCCTCTGGGTATGGGCTTAGGTATCAGGCAGGCTGTTAGGCAAACTTAGTGCCATCATCCTGAGTTTCCATAGATGAAAGGATGAGAGCT
>JXTB01000016.1:97597-157922 GCA_002914805.1 Parasponia andersonii
GGTGAGTGAGTGCACCGTTCAATCTTAAGGACGAAGCAAAGAGGAGAAGAACAAACCGAACCGAAACGATGCGTTGTCACATAGATGTCGGTCGACGGCCCAAATGCGACATGTCTTATCTCGGGCCTATTTGCACTCACCACGTGAAGATGAAATTAAACCCCACAGGCCCGCCACACTCATGATTGATTTTCCCAAGCGCACTTAAATACGATCCTGACCGTTCACGTGTCTCAGATCGATCAAAGACCTAGTGGGAGTTGGGCCCGAGTCGTCCGTCGACGCCATCATCACCAATGATAATAGCTCCGAAACCACAACAAACACAGCGACAGAGATTCCTGGGCTGTCCACTAATACTGGGGCCCAAACAACAGTCACATCCAGTCAGTCACACCGAGGATGTTGGACACTGACGTGGCATCAGTCAGTAAGATGACGCCACGTGGACAGAAGGGGCAGTGCCTAGTCACCTGCGGGTCAAGTCGTTCGAACCGACCGCAAAGCTCATGGCGTGGGTTGTCTCTTAGCTGTTATTAAAAAGGTTTGCCACGCTGGCGGGGAGAGAGAGAGAGAGAGAGAGAGAGAGTATGTAAGTAATCAGGTGTGGTCAGGCGTAGGTAGCTTAGCATAGGCTCTGTGAAAAAGGATCGACATACTCTAATCCAAACGGTCTGACTTTTTCCATAGTGACAGTCCAGTGTTGTCCGTTACGTTGTCGCTTTTTGTGCCCAATCTATCGTTATGTCCAAATTGATCGCCGAGTTTTTAGAAACGACGAGACTCATTATTTATTACTTATTTTTTTTTTAAGATGAGGGAAAAATTTGTAACCGCCTATCCAAGTGCAATATAAATTTTAATTGATGAATATTGCTAAATATCTTCATTTAATACGGTCTCGATTTCTTGCAAAAATTACTTTATTGATTTTAAATCTAGAGAGTAATAGAAAGATATCTATATCTGTCTCAATTTGCCTTCTCATGGTTTTTAAAATAAACTAATTAGTAGCATTACTCTGATATTGACTTTTTTTTTGGTTGTGTGTAACACAAGTATAACAAGTTTTTTGCCTTAAAAAAAGTACATAAAATAAAATTTGTTAATAATTTGCATACAATCGTTCGGGTGCAGTGGCCCCCTCATTTTTTTTTAACTCTGAATTTATATGAAAATTTTAATTTTATTCTTTATTTGCTCTCTTGAATTTTTATAATTATAGTTTTTACCTTTTTATAAAAAAAATTCAATAATGTCCCTGATATGACCCAATAATTTTTTTTAAAAAATTGAACTTTATTTATATTATTTTAAAATTTGAAAATTTACTTTCATTTTAGATAATTTTTTTTGGACTCACTTTAAATACTCTATTTAAATTTATATTAATTTATGTTGATTAATGTGTTTCAAAATTAGCAAAAAAAAAACTTTTAGTGTACGTCGTGAAAAAATTTTATGGTACAATATTGAAAGTAAAGACTGCTTATTTGATATTTTAGAAATATTTATTATCAATTTATAGTTTTTTTTTCATAGCTTAGACAATTATGCTTAGATTGTTACGTAAATTATAATTAGTTTAATATATTTTTCAGCAGTGTTTTCTATGAGTATCAATGTGGACTTCCTAACAAACAACTGTCGCTTTATAGTGTGGATAATTGTTAACAACATACGATGTTATTTTCCCAATTATATAATATGATAAAGTAATCTATATTCTTAATGTTGTGTACGACCTGCATGACGTAATACTGATCACACAAGATGATTCGTGTGGCTTGGCCATAGGTTAACTATACAATAAATAACCATAATTTAAGGATGAATATGTGACAACGGACTAGTGATCAATACGTAATCCACAGTAAAATAAAAAAAAAAATCCAATCTTTACAGTCTAATTTCACATCATATGTACACCAAATCCTTGAAAGATCCAAATTCAGATTCCATCACAGCTATGGAACACATTATGCCAATTATCAACACAACCCCCCTCCCCAAAAAAAAAAAAAAAGGTCAAATGCGCGGCTAGGAGTACTTGATTAATTTGGAGACGTAATTAGTATGAGAATAAGTACATTAACCTCTAAAGTCGAAAATAAAAAGAAAGGGAATAAATAAAAATAGGACTCTTTAGGAAACGGAAAACACATATTTTTCTTGTATTATTTAGATTTTTTGGGGGGGGCTAATGAAATTTGTGATAATTAAAATTCTCAGTAAAGACAGACGAAAATAAAGTAAAAAAATTCAAAATAATAGTTTATTGAACATTAATTAGGAAATATTCCTCTCATTTTTCTTTCCCTAAAATTTTCCCTCATTTTGTTTTCCTAACCCTGAAACAAGCTCCCTTTTAGCTTTATTTGAAACTTGATAGTTTTCTTAGAAAAAAAATTATGGTGTTATATAGATATTAGTATAAATTGTTTATTTTTTCTTCGCCTATATCTACTTTATATATTTTCCTGGTGAATCAAGTTTCAATATCTACGGACCGTGTATGGTGTAAGAGTGTATGATCGTAATTACAAGTGTTTATATCTTCCTCTTAGATACGTTGAAGTGTAAAAGTTAATATATATATATATATATATATATATATATATATATATATATATATGTTGATGGAGGTTTTGTCAACAATAAATTTAGAAAAATTGTGAGATGTGACTTATGTGAAAAGGGTTATCAATCAAAGCAAATAAAGAGACAAGAATTTTATAGTGATTCAGCCCCAAAAAATATGAGCCTACGTCCACTGTTTTTCACTATTTTCTCGAGAATTACAAGAACTCAAAATTACAATGTGTTGTCCAGAAAAAAAAAGAAGAAAAAATTAAAAAGATTCTCTCCAAAATTCCTCAGCCTCCAAAGATCAGAAAAAGTCCAAGATCCCCTTACTGAAACATTGAACTCCCTTTATATAGATGAGCATAGCTCAATGTTCCCAATTGTGAGAATGGATAACTGTACAATCGGGCAATTCAATTTGAGTAACAATATAACTGGGTAATCACTTAAATAAAGTAATTGGTCGATCTTTAAAGAGAAACTTTTGTTTCCCTCTCTTTATAGGTTACCCGTTTGACGAAGCGTAGACTAGTCTCTTTTTCATTCTGGTTGCACTTAACTTATTCAAAGGAGGTCGCATGTAACTCTTTCAGAAGAGGTCGCACTTAATCTTATTCATACAACCTGATATAGGATTTTAGACCGCACAACAATTGCCCCCCAACTCCATTAGTTCTTCAGGACAAAATGGAGCTTCCTTCTAATGTAAGTGCGAGCTTAAAAAATGCGACGTCATGACCTAGACTTGAGACCCTTGAAAAGCCGAAGAGTCGCCAGATCTCAGATCTCACATTTTTCAAGATTACGCGCACCTTTTTCTGACAGATGAAAACACGGATCGTCTTTTCTAAGAATAATAGCAGAACTCGAGGAGACTTAATGATAGCAATGATGCCAGCTGTCGTCTTAAATCGAATCGTTTCAAATTTTGAAAAGATACCAATTTAATTTCGGAAAAAATCAAATCTCGTGTGAACTTCGGGCTTTAGATCTGGAAATCAAATACCTTGATCTACGGCTGTGATTTAGCGATGCTTGAGAGATAAATATCAGAAATTAATCTGCTTCTTCATTATAAACTCTCTCGTCTTCCATCTTTCTAAAACCCAAAGTATTTCAGAGTAACTCTTCCAGCGTTGTTTCGTTCTTCAGCTCGCATAATTACAGTATCTTCTCCGACGAAATTACCACAATCTTTCTGTTTTTGAAGAAAGGTTAGTATATTTCTTCTCTCCTATTATTTTTCGTCTGTTCTCGAAAAAACTTATTTTCAGTTTTTATTTCTAGGAATTAAAACAAACTGTGGAATCCAAATGACCTGAATAAATCCCATCCCCTATTTGGATGGACTGGAATGAAAATTTTTCAGATCTCCTTTACCAGTTCGTAGAATAGACTTTTTTTTTTTTTAGATAATGGACAAAGACGAACTCGTAAAAGAGTTTTTAGAGTCTGAAATCCTATTTTATTTATTTTTCACGAACTGCTCGAGCAATTTTTATGAATCCGTAGACCGATTAGAAAAAATTCGATGAGCTTGCTTGTTAATACAATCTTAGGGTGAACCCCCAAAATATATAGCGAAAATCCTTGATGCTCGCATAGGACTAAACCCATCCGTATTTCTTTTCAGATGTCTAGTAGTGAGGATCTTAGGGAAGAGAATGCATTCTCAGGAGAATCTGAGAACTTCAGTGTTAGCTCCATAAACCTTGAAGACTATCTTGAGCCAAAACCCGAAGTAGAGATAACCAAGGTCAGGCAAAATAGTCCTCGCATAGGCGACCTCCCTCAGGACCAGTGGCCTCGGCATATCAGGGATGCCCCTACCTTCACAACGGGATATCATTACATAGAGGAGAATTGGTCATGTTCTAATTTAAGGACGAGCTGTACAACGAATAAGCTCAGCAAAATCGTGTGCAACTATAAGATCGCCATCCTTCTTCGCCTTCTCATGGAATTCAATCGACCACATATACTATCACGCGGAATTGCCTCATTTTCTGAAGCAGTTCTCAAATGCGATGTCCACCTCCTACTTCATCTATACATAAAATCAATCATCGACTACTATGGGGTCGTTCTTTCCAACTGACTCCAAATACATATAGATATATGGTAGGTTTATACATATTTTACCACAAATTAGGTTTAGACTCTCCTACTCCTGAAGAGTTCGCTTAGTTTTATCAAGTGAAATCAAACCCGTCAGAATTTGGCTTCTTTTACACGAGCAAGTGGTCGAACCAGGCAATAAAAACAATCTACGGGGTTCGCAACAACATGAAAAAATAGAAAAATCCATTTTTCTACTTTGACTATGCGGATAACAGCTTCTTTCAAAATCCTGGTAGGTAGCTTTTCAATTTATCGCCTTTTTCTGTATTATCATATTTATCCTGATCGCACTCATATGTCATCGTAGACAATAGGGAACGGCTCGGACTTTCCAGGGAACAGCTCGCAAGGGTGTACAAAATCAATGACCTTCCAATTGAGGAATTTGATTGGAAGATACTTGGTACTTCTAAGAACCTAGTCGCTTGCGGTTTGCTTCCAAAGGGAGCCGTGTTCCCTGACCCCTCCGTCCTTACGTTCAGACCTTCGAGCTTGAAGAAAAAAAAGCCGAGGAAGCAGACGGATAAGAATGCATCGTCTTTCAAACCTAGGAAACGAAAAGTACATGCCACCCCTTCAACTTCGGAACCATCTTCTCCAAAAATAGCATCACCTCCAGCCCCTCAACAGCAAGAAGGTAATCATATATATATATATATATATGCATATTTTAATCATCGTTGTATTATGTCACCTCGCTTGGTGACATATCTGTATAAAGATGGTTATTGGTAGCGGCCTGCGAGCACCACTTTCCACCCTCGGGTCCATGGCAAAATCCAAGACACCCGATAGCACTCCTCCATCGTCATCGAAAAGGAAAGAGAAGGTCGACAATTCTAAAAAATGAAAAGTTGCCTTCGAGGATATCCCGGCAAGCTCGCCTCCTCCATAGCCTCAAACAATGAGCCATCCCAAACCATCTAACGAGACCGCCACTTCTTCGGAACCGAACCTGGTAGATAAGGACGAGGAGCTCTTCACGCTCCTCAATCAATTACGGAGAAGGCTGGTATGAGTGTAGCCTTCATTGATCGCTTTACTTCCGAGGAGGGCTGGGAGAGGATGAAGCGACGATCTGCCAAGATTGCCTTCGGTTCTACGATGAAGATGTAGGCAAATATAAGCACCTTTTATTCTCTCTTCAATATATTATTTCTTGGTATTAATGGTTGTATTTTCAGATCGCGGCTGCTACTGTCCTGATGCATGACCCAGTCCTCGAATGTTTGGAAAAGGCCGAAAAAATCGAAGAGATAACCCAAGCATTCGAGAACTCGGAGAAAACTCGGGAGGAGGAGAAAAAAGCCTTTGACTTGGAGAGGCAGCAGCTGCTCGAAGGCTTGGCCAAGGAGAAGCTCGAGAAGGGGAATCTCGAGGAGAAAATCAAAGAGCTCTGAGAAAACTTTCTCCGAGCATCCGGAACGCATGAAGGAGGCGACGACAGAGGCGGTTCATAAAGCTATTGAAGAGTTCAAGGCTACCAAAGTCAAAGATCTCGAAGATAAAGTCAGCGACATCGCCTCGTCGACCATTATTTTTAACATCTTCTACGAGCATCTGAACTTTGACTTCTCTATCCTTGGCGAGGACGTAGTCGAGCTTGTCCAGAGTTGGAGGGAGAATACGCTAAAACTAGAGATGACGGTGCGAGCACTTCTACATAAAAAACACATTTGTATTCATCATTTTTTTTTTCAGAACAATACGGGCTTGGTCCCCCTTTTTCTCTTTGCTTGTATACGGGTGCGTGCTTTTTAATGAATGCTCTTTTTCTTGTCAGATATATATTCCTGCAGAACAATCAAAATACAATATTGTAATTTTAACTAAGTAATCAATCACTAGGTGACTGATCGGTACGCTTTTTACGATTTGAATCCAACTAACTTAAAACGAGTTTTAAGTGTTAGGATAGGTTAGGTCGCTTAAGAAAACAGCAAGTACAAGTGATGCAAACTCAATACTGTTTTTCAAAAGTTCCATGGCAAAATAGGATATAGTAATATATCACATCGAACAATGAACGTTTTATTTAGTTACTTTGTTGTTCGAGGAGGGAAATTACGTAATAGGACATGCAAAGGTATTAAACGAGGAGAAAATCCTAGGATTTTAAGAAATTTTAGATATTTCGACGTTCTAAAATTCCGACCCCTCTAAATGGACATTTTGCATAGTCCCTTAGGAAGCAAATAGGAGATAATATTCTGATCCCACTGCCCCCCGAGTTTTATTGTGTCCAAAAACTACCATAGAACTATAAGAGATGAATCAAATGAAGTTGAAGTAATAGCCGAAGAAATATTATTGACGAATGACATCGAATGATGAAATAATGAAGATACAGGAAGCCGTTAAAAATACATGAAGATATATATGAAGATTCATTGATAATAACGACGAAGTTGTTCTATATTCCAAGTATATTCGATCTGTTGTCCGCCGATGCGAGAGAGCTTGTATGTCCCAAGTCGAATGACGATGTCAATAACATAAAGTCCTTCCTAGGAAGGTCCAAATACACCAGCACCATGCTCTTTATTATTAGGTAGAACTCTTCGAAGGACAACATCACCAACTTCAAAATGTCTACTTTTGACTTTGGAGTTATAATGTCGAGTAGTGCGTTGTTGATATAATGCGATTCGAAGTTAAGATTGTTCACGCCTTTCTTCTAAAAAATCGAGCTCAATTCTCATTAATACATCATTCTGATCTTGCTCATAAATAGATCGCTGTAGAGAGCTCGCACCAATTTCAACTGGGATCATTGCTTCTTATCCATAAGCTAAAGAGAACGGACTTTCTCCAGTAGTGGTTCGTTGAGTGGTGCGATAAGCCCATAAAACTTCTGGAAGTACTTCTGGCCAAGCTCCTTTATGCTCCTCCAGCTTCATCTTTGTATTCTGTTTAAGTATTTTGTTTATCGCTTCGACCTTCCCATTGGCTTGTGGATGAACAACAGCAGAGAAACTTTTCTTGATACCCAAGTTGTTGTAGAAGTTACGAAACTCATCGCAGTCGAATTATTTTCCATTATCAGAAATTACAGTATGCAGTATACCATAACGGCAGATTATAGATTTGTAAACAAAATCTATCATCTTCTTTGCAGAAATGGTGCTCAAGGCTTCAGCTTCCGTCCATTTTGTGAAATAATCAACTGTGACCATTGCATACTTCAAACCACCCCGTGCTAATAGAAGCATCCCGATAATATCAATTCCCCAATTAGCAAATAGCCATGGACTAGTCATTGTAGTTAAAGGAACGTGTGGTATTCTAGGAATAGTGCAAATCGTTGACATTTATCACACCTCCTAGCAAATTCCATTGTATCCTTCTTCATAGTCAGCCAAAAATACCCTTGTCGAAAAATCTTGTTTGCAAGTGCTTACCCCTCAGAATGATTTTCGTATATTCCTTCGTGAATTTCTCTCATAATGTAGCGTGCTTTTTCATCATTGACACATAATAATAATGGCGAGCTAAAACTTCTTCGATAAAGCTTCTCATCATGGATGATATAGCGGGCTGCCTTCATGCGGAGTCACTTTGCATCGTCTTTGCTTTCGGAAAGATCGTCATTTTGTAAATATTGCATTATAGGATCCATCCACAATGGTTTTTCGTCAACTGGCATGGTTATTTGGGGTTCAACTTCGATACTTGGCGATATAAGAAATTCAACAGGAACAACCTTCAACAACTCTGCATCTTTCGTTGAAGCGAGCTTTGCAAGTGCATCCGCCCGGGTATTTTCAATGTGAGGAAGAAGTTAAATGTTATAAGCAGTGAATATCAAGAACAGTCATTGTACCTCTTACAAATAGGCCATCATTCTCTCCCCTCTTGCTTGGTAATCGCCTTTAACCTGACAAACGACCAGCTGAGAGTCGTTGTACACTTCAATCATCTCGACCTTCATTTCCTGTGCAAGCTTTAGCCCAGCTAGCAGTGCTTCATACTCAGCCTCATTATTTGATGCTGGGAATTTGAAGCGAAGCACACAATGAATGTTATGCCCTTCAGGACTGATTAAAACTAGTCCTACACTTGCTCCATATTCGTTTGATGACCCATCAATATAAAGTTTCTACAACCTTGATGTATCTGAAGCAGGTTTTTTGAGTACTCCTATGGGAAGATTGACATCATATGTAAATTCTACAATAAAATCTGCGAGAGCCTGACCCTTTACGGCAGTGCGAGGTTGAAAATTGATGTCAAATTAACTCAATTTAACGACCTACTTAAGTAGCCGTCCTGAAGCCTCAGGTTTCTGTAGAACCTGTTTCAACGGAAAATTCGTGAAAACTCTGATGGAATGAGCATGAAAGTAAGGTCGAAGCTTCCTTGATGTGATGACAAGTGCTAGTGCCAATTTTTCCATCTCTGGGTATCTAGTTTCGGTATCAAGTAATCTTTTACTTACATAATAGATAGATCGCTGTATATTTTCCTCATCCCGAATTAATGCAGCACTCGTCCCATATTTGGAAACAGCGAGATATAGGCATAATTCTTCTCCTGGGTTTGGCTTCGACAAGAGTGGAGGAGAACCCAAGTGTGTTTTTAACTCTTAGAACGCCTGCTCGCATTCTCCCATTCATTCGAACCTCTTTGATCCTTTCAATACTTCAAAGAATGGTTGGCATTTATCATTTGACCTAGATACAAACCGACTCAGTGCAGCCACTCTTCTTACTAGGCTCTGTACATCCCTGGGTTTACGAGGAGATTACATATCAATCAACGCTTGTATCTTCTAAGGGTTAGCTTCAATGCCTTGCTGATTGACCATGAAACCCAGAAATTTTCCAAATCCTACCCCGAATGCACACTTCTGGGGATTCAGCTTCATTTGATATTTTCGGAGAATTTTGAACATCTCATCAAGATGCTTGATGTGATCTTCGGTTTCTCCGACTTCACTAATATATCGTCGACATATACCTCATTGTCTTGCCAATTTGTTTTGCAAACATCATATTAACAAGACGATGGTAGGTCGCTCCTGCGTTGATGAGTCCGAAAGGCATCTTCTTGTAGCAGTATAATCCTCGATCAGTGATGAACGAGGTATGCTCCTCATCTAGCTCGTACATAGGGATTTAATTGTATCCAGAATACACGTCCATGAAACTTAAGAATTCATGCCCCGATATCGCATCTACAAGCTGGTCGATTCTTGGAAGGGGGAAGCTGTCCTTCGGGCATGCTTTGTTGAGATCGGTGAAATCGATGCACATTCTCCACTTCTCATTGGGTTTCTTCACCAAAATCGGGTTTGTAAACCAGTTAGGGTAAAAAGATTCCTTTATAAATCCAATTTTGAGCAGCTTCTCCACCTCTTCTTTTAACGTGATGTAGCGCTCTGGATTCATAGCTCTCATTTTCTATCATATAAGCTTCTTTGTCGGGTCTATGTTAAGATGGTGGCATGTGATATTCGAATCGATCCCTACTATATCCGAATGTTGCCATACGAAGACGTCCAAGTTAGATTTCAAAAAAGCGACCAATAAAGCTCGCACAGGTTCTTGAATCTTCGTTCCAATCTTTAAAGTCTTGGAGGACATGTCAAATGATAAATCCTCCAGATCTTCGATGGGTCCAGTTCTGACCTCTTCATCTATTTCTTGAGGATCGAAGTCTTTACTAGTCGTGTCGATTGACGCTTTAACTGACAGTTCAACTGATGCTTTGTCTGACGCTTCAACTGATGCTTCGACCGACTTTCCAGCTGATGCTTCGACTGACGTTTTGCTCGATGTTGCGACTGACGCTTCTTTTAATAGCTGGACCATTATTGTGCGAGGCGTCACATCCTTTGCTACGAGTTTCAACGAGTTGTTATAACAAGTCTGCACATCATATTGGTTTCCTTGTACCTCACCTACCCCGTGTTGGGTCGGGAATTTCATAGTGAGATGATAGATTGAAGTGACAACTCGAAGTTCCCTCAGTGTTGGTCTTCCCAACACAGCATTGAATGCGGAGGGGCAATTTACCACCAAAAATTGGGTCAGTATCGTTGAAATCCTAGGATAGGTTCCAATGTTGACCATTAATTCAATTATGCCCATAGGCATTAGGCTGTCACCAGTGAAACCATAGAGTGGAGTGACGGTAGGCTTCAAGTCGCTTTCATTCAACCCCATCTTCTTAAAGGCATCGTAGTACATGATGTCAACAGCACTCCCGTTATCAACCAATACTCGCCACAACTGCGTACTTCCACAATTAATTTTTATGACCAATGCATCATTATGCAGATAATGGACCTCCCTCGTGTCTTATTCTGTGAAGGTAATATCTATATCCGGTATTCGTTGAAGCTTTCGTGGTCGCTGCTCAAGGTGCATGACGTTAGTCAATGGCTGTTGTCGAGCTTCTCATACATACCTATCTTGAGCCCTTTTTGAATTTCCACCAACATGCGGTCCTCCAAAGATAGTTCGTACTTCGCGTTGAATTTCTGGAGGTCGCTATTGGTTTTCTTCTCGCCTTTCGTTGTTCTACCTGGTGTATTGCCGCAGTCGCCCTTCTTTAATCAATCTTTCAATTTCAACCTTCAAGGCGTTGCAATTATTGGTGTCATGTCCAATGTCATTGTGATACTGGCAGAACTTATTGGGGTCACGCTTTGCTCTGTCCCGTTTCATTAGTTCCGGTTGATGGTATCGCTCTTGCTGGTTTGTGACTGCATAGATATGATCTATGGGCGCGTTTAACTCGGTATGATTGTTAAACCGCATGGGAGCTCTTGAAATCTCCTACTTTTTAGTTCTAGGCTGATTCTCTGTCAACTGTTCATTACTCCTTTTGTTTTTCTTATTACCATTATTGTTGGTCGTGATCGCGTCTTTAGTAGCATCTTTCCTTCCTTTTTTCTTTGTCTTTTGAAGATTCTCACCCGAAGATTCTACCCTCAGATACCGACCAACTCTTCGGTAGAAGTCTTCAAGAGTTCTACATTCTTGCTCAAGTAATTCCTCCCAGAGTTTAGTTTCTGGTCGCACCTCAGCCATCATGAGAGTTAAAACTCCCCCTTCAAGTGGGTTGTTGACCTTTACTAACTCTGAGGTGAATCGGTTGAGATAAAATCGTAGAGTTTCCTCTGGACCTTGTCGAATTGCAGACAACCTAACAAGTGGAACAGTGAAATTCTTTGCAGTTTGGAACTGTCTCAAGAACACCATCTAAAGTTGTTGCCAGGATGAGATTGAGCTGGACTTGAGTCCTTGAAATCACTTCTTTGCTGCTCCTGAGAGAGTTACAGTAAAACATCTGCAACGTACATGATCATTGACATGATGGAGTTCCATCAAGTCGCTGAAGTAGTCCATATGGTCCTGTGGATCAGTTTTCCCATCAAAAGTGTTTACAGTGGGAAGTCTGAATCCAATAGGTAGGGCAACAGCTCAAACTTCCTCGCTGAATGGCGATTGACGATACCCATCAGTGAGCTCATCATCCCAACCAGCAAGTGCATCTAATGTGATTCTTAAATTGTGAACAACAATGTTTGGAGGAAGAGCATTATCTCTTGTTGGCGGCAAGGGCGGCCTTTGATCGTTATCTCGATGTATGGCAGGTTGGTCAGGTAGAATCTTCTGTGATCTATAAGAGGAATCCAGCGAAATAGTGCGACGAGATCGGCTTTGGTCGTTATGATGCGATATGTATCATTCATGACTACGTCGCTACTTTAAGTGCTGTTTTAGGTCTATAGAATTTTGTCTCGACTCTCTGTTGATTCTTTCGAAAACGCTTCTTGATTGACATTTTTGTTCGCTGTTTAAGCGATCTTGATTACCAGTTGATTTACGAGAAGGTTGTCCCCGATCAAGGTTAGTGCTTGAACTCTCTGTACCAGATTCTAGAGGCAAGTTTGCGATTTTGCCTTTTCCCTTGGAGATACGATCTTCATGACGCTCTTGCTGGATTCTTGACTGGTCGCGTTTCTTTGTCTCTAGGATTTGTATTCCTTTCTCAGGTAGTTGAGCAGGATATTCTCTGGGACGTTCGTGCTATAGTGGGGTCACCATCTGTCCTTAAGTAAGTCGTCGTAGGGAGTCATTGATCTAGTTAGTGATTTGTTGAAGGTTCACCAGTGTTTCCTCCATGCGATCCTGTCTCTGAGTAAGGTTTTCTGATGCGGTCATGGTAGGCTGATCCTGAGCAGGGTCTGCCTGTGCAGCAGTAGTGCTTTGGGGTTAGTTTTGGCTGGTTCCGGTAACTCTGGTAGTGTTTGACACTGTTTTGCCGGAATAGCCCTCCTTCTAGCGCAAATTATTGATGGAGGTTTTGTCAATAATAAATTTAGAAAAATTGCAAGATGTGACTTGTGTGAAAATGGTTATCAATCAAAGCAAATAAAGAGGTAAGAATTTTATAGTGGTTCAACCCCAAAAAAGATGAGCCTACGTCCACTGTTTTTCACTATTTTCTGGAGAATTACAAGAACTCAAAGTTACAATGTGTTGTCTGGAAAGAAGAAGAAAAAATTAAAAAGGTTCTCTCCAAAATTCTTCAGCCTCCCAAGATCAGAAAAAGTTCAAGATCCCCTTACTGAAACATTGAACTCCCTTTATATAGATGAGGATAGCTCAATGTTCCCAATTGTGAGAATGAGTAACTGTACAATCAGGCAATTCAATTTGAGTAATAATATAATTGGGTAATAATTTAAATAAGGTAACTAGTCGATCTTTAAAGAGAAACTTTTGTTTCCCTCTCTTTGTAGGTTACCCGTTTGACGAAGCGTAGACTAGTCTCTTTTTCATTCTGGTCGCATTTAACTTATTCGGAGGAGGTCTCATGTAACTCTTTCGGAAGAGGTCGCACTTAATCTTATTTATGCAACCAGATATAGGATTTTAGACCGCACAACAATATACATGAACATGAACATGATTAACGTTCTACAATTAATCTACGGTAAGAAAAAGAAATTAATGATAATGGGTCCAATAATTTCAATCACACAATTTCTAGTTCTAGTTTACTATGTTGTCCCACAATTTAGAGCCAAAGTGGCCTTATGTGTGTATGACTTCCAACTTCTATCTGGTTCGCTTGTCTCTCAGGTTATTACAACTTTTGGCCTTAATTTATTTTTTGTTTTTTTGTTTATTCCCTTAATTTGCATTGAATATTAGTACTGATCTCATGGACAGACCCAAAAAAAAAAGTTATAGTTTTCTTGAAAGTTCAGATCTCTTTGTAAATTGTAATAGTATTAATAATAAGGCCGTTTTGGTACGAAGATGCCATGTCCAATCAAAATAAAGAACATTTATACCACGAGATGGGTTAAGGGTTATCCTGGTCTCTTTATTGATGTATAACATATAATACTCGATGTTTAAACTTCTTAAAAATTAAAATAATACCTGAAGTTTCCTAAAATAATTAATTGACGTGGTAAGCACATATAATATTTGTTTACTTTTTTCTTTTATTCAAAATATATATGTCGCAGTGTGTGTCACTAGGCTGCTGAAACTCTCCAACCCTAACTCATAGTACTCTCAAAAATGCTACTGACAGTTAAAAAAAAAAAAACATTAAGTTAATAAATATTAAGGGTAAAAAAAAACTTCGAGGTCGTAATCGACTGCTATTTTTCCCACCCCACTTCATTTGCTCAATCCCCAAAAAACAGTGTGTAGGTATTATTATTATTATTTTTAGAGTTTGAAGGGTATTTTCAAAACCCTACCCGCTCACCCGTTTCATCGCCAAATAAACGAAAATTAAATTACACAGGCAAATAGATATTTTATATCATAAATTATGTTGTATGAGACCCTGTGATATTTTGGAAAAGTCAAAAATTATTTTGGATTTGGTTTTTGAGTTTGAGATCTTATTTAAATAAATAAATCAATAATAGAGCTTGAAGGATATTTTCAAAACCCTAATCGCTTCACCCGTTTAATCGCCAAATAAAAGAAAATAAAATTACAAAGGCAAACATGTATTTTATATCATAAATTATCTTGTACGAGACGCCATGAGTTTTTGAAAAAGTCAAAAATTCTTTTGGATTTGATTTTTGAGTTTGAGTTCTTATTTAAAAATAAATAAATAAATAAATAGTAGGGTTTGAAGGGTATTTTCAAAACCCTACCCACCTCACCCGTTTAATCGTCAAATAAAAGAAAATAAAATTACACATGCGAACGGATACTTTATATCATAAATTATCTTGTATAAGAGTAAGACCCTGTGAGTTTCTGAAAAAGTTAAAAATTCTTTTAGATTTGGTTTTTGAGTTTGAGTTCCTATTTTTCGTTTTTTAAAAAATCATGCTTCTGATTTAAGTATTTTAAATAATAATGCTAAGTATCTCATATTATGTCTTATTTTCATATGACACATAACATGTTATATACAATTAGTAAATGTCATTCAACCTATTCTTTATAGGTTTTAATTATCAATTGAATTGTAACAACTCAATCACCACATTTAGTTGTATTAAAAAATGGTAAGTAAGTTAAGATCACTAAAACTACTGTTTAAAAAAAAAAAAAAAAGAAAGAAGAAGAAGAAGAAGTACCTTTATACATCTCACTCAATATCATAAAATTTTAATAATTTTTTACTCATCTAGATGGTGGATTTGGTCCATCCTTAATTAAAAAAAAATTTAGCCTAATCCGGAGGGTTTATAATGTTTCCAAAAGTCAAGAAATCCTGTCAAAAATGACAAAATACCTAAAATTTTGTGATAATTTCTCATTTTAATTCTTTGGAGTTAGGAGTAAAGCTAGTCAAGTATATTAGATTTTTCTCATTCGAGTTAGAGTGAAAAGTGTAACCTAATCACCAATTGAATTATTTGGAGTTAGGAGTAAAGCCAATCAAGTATATTGTATTTTTCTCATTCGAGTTAGAGTGAAAAGTGTAACCTAATCACCAATTGAAGTACCATCGATTCTCTTAGTTACAATTTTTCGGTCAAGGTCGGATTTAGGTTTAGTGATAAATTTTATTAAAGAGCCTAATCATTTAGTAGCAAGAGCAATAAAACAAAAAAACAAAAGTAAGCAAAAACACATGAATCAATAATAGTTCATGTTGATTTAAAAATGATTTTTGTAACAGAAGATTGACCCAGGAACATTCAAAAATTTTCTTAAAATAATTAACTATATAAATGCATAGTATTAATTCATCGCAAATAAAAAACATAAAAATAGAATAGATCTAATACCTCTTACAACCTATCAACATATCATAGAATTTTTGACTTCTAAACCACGATCTTTCACTAAGCCTTAAATACAACTGGATAAATATGTATACATTACATATGAATTTTTAAAACTCACACTTTATGCCTTTACAATATTCTCAACACGGGAAATTGCAAGAGTTTGTTTTACAGAAAATGGGAAGACTCTCTTCTTTTTCTCTTAAATTCTGTAAAAAAATAATACGTAATGTGTATTTTGCTAGGGTTTAAACTTATATATATATATTAAACTATTTAATAAATAAATTAATTAATCATATTAATTAACATATATATATAAATTTTTTTGGCCGTAACTTTTTTTTTGTTTTCTTAAATGTAAAGTTTATATATATGTTTAAAATAATTAATCTCATTAATTAATATATATATCTAAATAAAAAAAAACTCTAATCAGTTTCCCAATTTTTGTTTATCTAATTATCTGATAACTAGACATTTTTAAATTCAAAATTCAAACAAATTAAGAAAATTATCCCTCTACAAATTTAAATTAATTAATTCAAAATTAATTAATTAATAATAATTATTAATTATTGTAGATAAACAATTTATTTAGGCAAAATGTGTAGTAACAAAAATAATGTAATATTCAGTATAGTGTTTGTAAGAGATGGAATTAGGGACCTATGGACATATAATTCAAGCTCTAATAAATTATGACAATTAATTAAACTCTTTAATTAATTTGTCTAATTTATTAATTTCGGTATTACTCTACTAAAAATCCGGAATTGTACTCTTGAAGTTACATAATTAATTTACTCAGAAAACAGCGAGCAGTCCATTGATTTAATCATTACATGCAGTTCCTCCATATACAATTTATAATTAGAGCTAGGTCATGTTCTGTTTATCTCTCCAATTACATCTTTATCTTTTGTATCATTTACTTTCAAATGAATAATTAATTTATAAATCTGTTATAAATTAAGTACTCAAACCGTTCAAGTCCTGAATCAATATACAAGTGAATCATCTTTCTAGCTTCCTAATAAAAGGAATGAATTCCATATCTATAATCCCTGCTACTTATCTCATCGTACTCCTAAGACACAAGTATTTCGATTCATTCAAGAAAGAAACCTTTAACAAGTGTATTACAGAATATAATGTTATAAATAAGAGTTTATAACTACTCACGATTAAGATTGATTTACATATGATCATCTAGTAACACTATTTGTACTCTCAACAATTAACGAATTTATGCGAGATTCAAATAGATTAAGATTGATTTACATATGATCATCTAGTAACACTATTTGTACTCTCAACAGTTAACGAATTTATGCGAGATTCAAATAATGTCTGATCCAATGTTATATAATCGAATTATATAAAGTATCTCCATTGTGATGTCAATATATCAATAATTCAAGTAAGAATATTATATTCTCAATGTTAATGAACCATACTAATAATATTTAATTAAAGATCTCATACTTTAATTAATTATTATGGACTATATTTAGTTTATTATTTATAAATTTAATCCTCATGTATATAACACTTATATACTAAACTTGTGGTCACATAAATAAACTAAGATTTTTGTGATATTTAAAGATATACAAATTATGTACAAATTTAAATAAAAAAATATTATTTTATTAATTCAGCGAATATCAAAAAATATTCATACTTTTAGAACATAAATCCCAACAGTTCACACTTGATGTGAGAAGAAAAATAACTGCAAAAAATTCTCACACCTTTCGTCTCTTCGAGATTCTACGACTCTCTTTATGATCTCACTTAGTCAAACTCAACTACCTAATACATTTTTATAGAAAAAAAATGAGTTAGAATAACCGAAATATATGTATAAAATTTCAAATATACCCCTTATTAATATACAATTAATAGTAAAATTTATTTGGGGGATAAATGTCTCAAAAAGAGGTCAATTATCCCAATTCATTAATATAATCAGACGACACATCTAACAAATTCTATTAGAAGTAGAAAGAAAACGATAGTTTCGACTAGGTGAAGAGGATTTAAGTAAGAATTGATTATACCGAACACCAATTAAATAAGAATCAGATTAAGTTTCGAGTCGGGTCAACTTGAGTATTTTTTTTTTTTTCACCCTTGGCTGATTAAGTTAAATCCATAAATGTCACGGTAAAAAGTGAGAGGGGTTATTTAACAACAAGACCCCTCAAAAAGTTGCAAATGTCAGGACGACCCATGATGTTCACTGCTACTTTAACCCCGGTTCGACCGTCATCCTCCTCGTCGTCCCGACCATAAAAATCGCCGGCCCCACTTTACTCTCCTATGTATTTATATGTATATATCCACATACGACGCGTGTCCGACACAGACCAATAGCTTTGCGCGTAACATACACCTCAGCAACAAACCCTAATCCCAATGGCCTAGAAAGGATAGTTTGACGAAAAAGAGCAACTTTTTTAACCGATGGGTTAAGTTTGTCTGTTTCCATTTATGACTGCTCCGATTTCAGAGCTGTCAATAAAGTTATTATATAATCAAAAAGTCCAAAAAGTACTATTATCTAAATAGAAAGTCTGTCTCTCGCGGTATATTCCTCAATATCTCGCGATACGATACCCAAATGAGCAATTCTTTTTATCTCCTTACATGGACAAACTCACAGAAGTGTGGGGACTATGACTATGTCGAGTATTTAATTTTGTGTCGATAATAAACGTCTTTTTTTCTTTTCTTTTCTTTTTTTCCGGTCTATTTATGATTAGCTTTACATTGAGATAAACAGAGAATACAGATTTGCAATTTGATTAACAATTTGACACTTTATCTACACTAAGCGATTCTAAATCTAAGTATCCATTGTTAATCACTTAACATTATATAATCAAGGGCTATCGTTAATTTACTTTTTAATTGTCATAAAATTCATTAAGCTTATAGATTGCTAGCAATCCTATAAGTCAAATAATACAACACACACAATTTATACGTCTAATTAGGAGCTATAGACTAAAATTAAACAATGTACCCAGTAACCAAACCGATTTGCACGAAATTGACCAAATCTGAACCCAAAAAACTCGAAACAATAATATTAGCATTCGATTCTTGATATTTCACCCCAAACAAGAACGTAACACCAACTGAACCCAAAAACTAGCTCATAAAAAGCTTATGTTCTTTTTAACTTTTCTCTTGCTGTTTTTCACGGACCCAAATCGGTTTCGGACCTTTAAAAGGCCATGGCGCGGGCTGGGGCAGGGAACCCGCCATCTAAAAAAAAAAAAAAAGAAGAAAGAAAAAAAAAAACTTGTATAAATACCATAATATTTATTATTCTACTACGTTAATGCTATGATATTGTGTTAATAATATGTATGATTTTTCAAATAATCATTAATTGTGTATATATAATATAATATAATATATTAAAATATGAGCCATTATGGAATTATGGAGGAGGGTTAAATTTTAATTTAGTAAAATAATACGTTTAATTAAAACTAGATCGGTCCAGGATGTTTATCCATCCCATTAGGAACAGAGCCCCGCTGAAAGTCGGCATTCGGCAGGATTGACAACCCTAGTAACAAACGAGTTGGTGATTTTTTTTTTCCTAATAATTAAAAAAGAATAGTGGGAGTTGGAGTCACCATAAAAAAAAAAAAAAAAAAAAAAAATTTTGTCCAATTCCTCTGAATGGCACCAAAGCTAAAAAGGTACATCAACCTCTTACTCCTTAAAATCCTTATTTAGCAAAAGAAAAAGAATTAATAAAAGAGATTAATTTAGATCTAAAATCTGAAAGAGAGAGAGAGAAAGAGAGAAAAACAAAGAAGATAAGAACAAAAATGCAGGAGAGAGAGGGAGAGAGAGGGAGAGAGAGAGAGGTCTGATAATGAAAGTGAAAGCTGGTTGTTTTAAGTTTTGGAGGTTACTGATGGAAAAAGAGCTAGCAACTGTCTGATCAACAGAAAGCCTCTTTTTCTTCTTCTTCTTCTTCTTCTTCTTCTTCTGTCTTGCATGGAAACCTCACTCATACCCATTCAAACGCTCAACGCCAAACACAATCTCTCCACTCTGATCTTCTTCTTCCACTTATTGGATTTCTGGGTTTTGGTCGCGACGGATTTGGCCATCTGGGTTCTTCTTGGATTCTTCCATTTCCAAGTTTTTCTTCGAATCTGGTTGTGGGTCTCAAAAATCTGAATCTGGGTCTGAATCCAAAAGACGAACCAGCCATTTTCATCGAAGGAAAGGCTTTCTTCCGACTCTGAAAAGAGTAAGTTTCTCTATATTTACAGTTTCTCTATATTTACTCGAATATGAGTTTTTTCTTTTTCTTTTTTTTTTTTGGGGGGGAACAATTTTGTGAATTTAATGCGGTTAATTGCTTGTGTTTGTTTTCTTCTTCTTTTTTTTTTTTTTTGATCTGTTTTGTGTAGGTTTGTTCTCGCGCTATTAAATAAGCTAAATCCTTGTTTTGATCAATCATGGAGTTGTTGGACTGGTGGTAGAAGTAGAAACCTTTTTGCTATTTATTGATTATTATTACTGCGAAACTACACAACCGCCGTTTTCCGCCATTATTGTTGTTTTTATTTGTAGACTGTGACAACATTACTAGTTCTAGTACTAGTTGTTGTGGCCCAAAATGAACGAGGTGGAGAAAAGCTTGGATCCCCAGTTATGGCAGGCATGCGCCGGGGGCATGGTCAATATCCCTCCGGTGAACTCCAGAGTCTTTTACTTTCCTCAAGGCCACGCCGAGCACGCCCAGGCTCATGTCGATTTCGCCCAGGCCTCGTTGAGGGTTCCGGCTTTCGTGCTCTGCCGAGTTTCGGCTGTGAAATTCATGGCGGACCCTGATACTGATGAGGTGTTTGCTAATATAAGGCTGGTGCCTTTGGGGAACAACGAGCTTGATTTTGAGGATGATGGGGTCGTGGGGATTGATGGGTCTGAGAATCCTGAGAAACCCACTTCTTTTGCTAAGACGCTTACTCAATCGGACGCCAACAATGGTGGGGGTTTTTCTGTTCCGAGGTACTGTGCAGAGACGATCTTTCCGAGCTTGGATTACTCGGCGGATCCGCCGGTTCAGACCGTGATTGCTAAGGATGTTCATGGTGAGATTTGGAAGTTCAGGCACATATTTAGAGGGACGCCTCGCCGCCATTTGTTGACGACAGGGTGGAGCAATTTTGTGAACCAGAAGAAGTTGGTTGCTGGTGATTCAATCGTGTTCCTGAGGACTAAAACTGGGGATATTTGCGTTGGGATTAGGCGAGCCAAGAGGGGCAATTGTGGACCAGAGACCCCTTCTGGGTGGAACAATGGTTCATCATATGGAGGGTTCTCGGTGTTCATGAGGGAGGATGAGAACAAAATGGCTCGAAATGGGTGTGGGAGTTCTAGTCCAGGTAGCAATATGAGAGGGACAAGAAAGGTAAGGCCCGAAGCAGTTGTTGAAGCCGCTGCTCGTGCTGCCAATGGCCAGCCATTCGAGGTCATTTATTACCCGCGATTAAGCACTCCAGAGTTCTGTGTTAGGGCCTCGGCCGTGAAAGCAGCCATGAGGATTCAGTGGTGCTCTGGGATGAGGTTCAAGATGGCATTTGAAACTGAGGATTCCTCTCGGATAAGCTGGTTCATGGGAACTATAGCCTCTGCTCAAGTTGCTGATCCGATCCGCTGGCCTCATTCCCCATGGCGGCTTCTTCAGGTACAACATATATCCCCCAGACTCTAAATCTTCGATTGTTTTACCCTTTTGTTTTTTTTTAAAGTAACGCTTTGCAAACTTTTTAATACATTGAGTTGTTATCCTTCAGCCCCCAATCAAATCTATGTTTTTGACGAGTAAAGAGCATTGTAGTAGTCAGATGTTGTCTAGTATGACATGTTTTAGCCTAACTCGTACCAGCCAGGTTTTTTTTTTTTACGCTCTTGATCCTGTGGACTCTTCCAATTTAAATTATGTTGAATATCCAAGTACGGAACGTTGAGTGAATGACACATTGCATAATTTCACTCGTTTTTTATTAGTTTAACTAAAACTGAGAAATTGAGCTTTTGCATGTTGATGACGCTTAACATGCCCAGGAAGCAGTCATTCTTCATTGAAGAACCCCATTATTGCGACTTGGTTTCCTTTGTCTGCTTATCGATATTCATCTCCTCCCCATTTACTTGGAATCCAATCATCACCTTTCATGATCTATTTATGTTGCAACAACACAAACTCAACCTGCTGTTAAAAGCTGATATTTGGCCTGTTCTTTTCGAGTTTTTCCTATAAATTTTCCCCAATAAATTTTCTGGGGAAAATTTTATGACAAATCAGGTTTTTGGTAATTGTATGAACAGAACCATCTCTGCTATTATGTCTTTGGAAAAATGCTGTCTATCAGTTTCATTTAAATTGTTATAAGAAAGATTTAGAAAGATTTAGTGTCTCGTGTTAGATAATTCTTTTGCTTGAGCTTATGTTTACCTCTATTAAGTGAATACGATTCTCATTTTGAAGTAATAATCTATCCATGTCATTACAGGTGACATGGGATGAGCCAGATTTGCTTCAGAATGTGAAGCGTGTTAGCCCATGGTTGATTGAATCGATATCAAATATGCCCATTATCCACTTGTCATCCTTTTCACCACCAAGAAAGAAGTTGCGATTTTCGCAACACCCTGACTTCACTCTCGACGGCCAGTTTCCAGTGTCGTCATTTTTAGGTAACCCCTTAGGGCCCAGCAGCCCCTTGTGTTGTCTTCCCGATAACACTCCTGCAGGCATACAGGGAGCCAGGCATGCTCTATTTGGAATATCTTTATCAGATCTCCACCTTAACAACAAACTGCAGCCAGGGCTGTTCTCTTCCAGTTTCCAGCAGTTAAATCCACATTCTGGAATTCCTAATGGACTCAAGAGAGGCCACTCAAATAGCAATGAAAGCTTATCTTGCTTGCTCACAATGGGAAATTCTAGTCCGAATATGGAGAAATCTGATAGTGTAAAGGGACATCAGTTTGTACTCTTTGGCCAACGAATACTCACTGAGCAGCAAATTTCCCGTAGCTGTTCCAGTGATTCAGTCTCACAAGTGTCTAATGGGAAAAATTCAGCAGATGGAAATCCAGACAAAGCAAAGTTTCTTTCAAATGGTTCAGGATCCACACTTGAACAGCAAGTTTCACCAGAAAAATCATCAAACGCGGGGTTTTCATGGCATCAGGGTCTAAGAGCTAATGAATTTGGGCTGGATACTGGCCACTGTAAGGTGTTCATGGATTCTGAGGATGTCGGACGGACTCTAGACCTTTCTGTTCTTGGCTCCTACGAGGAGCTCCATGGGAGGCTGGCCAACATGTTTGGAATAGAAAGATCAGAAATGCTGACCCGTGTTCTTTACCATGATGCAAGTGGAGCTCTTAAACAAACTGGAGATGAACCATTCAGGTGGCCTTTTATATCTTAAACCTTTTCTTTTGTTCTTTCTCATTGCCTGTTCTCTGTCTTGCGAAATTCACATGATATCTTTCTTGCATTTTGGATGTATTTGGTTTCTTCATCTTTGTATTTATTAGAGTTTTTTCTTTTCTCCATGTCGGTTGCATTGCAGTGATTTCATGAAGACAGCAAAAAGGCTGACCATTTTAACAGATTCAGGCAGCAAAAATATGGGAAGGTAAGAGCTAAATGAACTCGCACTAGTAGAAGTAGACATATGACGCTTTCCTTTCCTCTAAAAGACGGAGAATGTTGTCAATCTTATTTGCGGACTTATGAGTTCTACCTCAGCTAGGCAGCGTTAACTCTGTAAAACTGATGGTTTTGTATTTTGCAGGACATGGATTACAGGGATGCGAAATGCCCAAAATGGACTGGGCGCATCAAACAAGACAGGTCCTTTGAGCATATTTGCGTGATGTCGTGTGGCACTTGTGACTAAATTAAAGAAGACTGAACGATTGTTGAAGGGTTTCTTAGTTCACTTGGTCTTTTTAGGAGTAATAGAATATTGAACTCCGTCTTTTTATTCATTACACAACGTCCTTTATTTCTTGGCTTCATGTACATGTTCTAAAAATATTCTCTGTTAGTATGTTGAATTTCAGTACTTCTAAGTTCCATCCAAACTTATTATATCAGCAAATTTGACAATCAGAACTTATTCTATCCAACTCGTTATCCTGTTTTTGTGAAATTGACACAGAATGTGTATTTTTGAGACCAGTTCAAGCAAGGTACAAAAAAGATGTGAGCTATCAAGTTGATTACATCATCTGTTTGGAGTGATAGGTTTATTTTGGGATATGGGGATGATATGCATTTGAAATTGCAATTATCAGAAGAGATGATATTGTGAATTCATCACGATGGAAGTTTTAGATAATAATGAACTTGTTTTGGACCTCCTGAACCTACTATTTGATTGAGGTATGCTTATTCTTGAGATATTTGAACAACTCGAATTAGACACTTCGATTCTCCAATGCGAGGCCAAGTCAAAAAACCAATCAAAGCCTCGCTGTTTTTGTTAGCCTTGCCTTGCTTGTATTGGTGGTTGCGGGATAATTATTCTGTTGTGCAGTCTGGTTAGGCCCCCCACCTTTTTTTTTTTTTGGGCACCTCAACCACATCTTAGTCCTTAGTCCTTGTACATATATGTATATGTATATATAATATTGAATATCCAAAAAAAGAAAAAAAAAAATCCCCTGTTCCATGCCACAGCACTACGTTTGGGAAAACCCTTTTCCTTTTGAGATACATCATCAGGTATTCAAGTGATATGGGTATCTATAATTGATCTATTTTTTAGTATCCAACTCATTTGCTGATGCATCTTGTTGGGTTCACTTTTGGTGATATTAACATTTAATCAGAGCCAAAAAAAAAAAAAAAAAAAAGACGGGGGGAAGAACTTTGGGATCCGGTTGAATTCAATGAAAAAGTTAAAAGCCTCTCTGAATTGGCATTTACTAGTTGACTTTATTCAGTTTGGCTCTTGCTGCTGCTACCACTCGATGTCAACCACTAGATGTTTTGCCTCCTCTTTCCAGTAGTGCTTTGTTCCAAGTCTCCTTTTTTTTTTTTTTTTTTTTGAATTCAGTTCCAAGTGTCTTTAAAACATTGCCTTTAAAAGCCAAACAGAAGAAAATACACACAAAACAAATTACAAATTGAAAATCATTATTTTTTTTTAAAAAAAAAGCCAAACAAAAACCAACAACAACAAGAAAAGAAAAAGTCATCCTTTCACAGCTTTTTTCCTTCACAAGAATTTGTCACTATCCCATGGAATTTATGGACGTCAACAACTGTACACAAGCACTTGACCAATTAGCTCAATGCCAAAACCTCATTAACTTTGACTTGTGCTTTCAAAAAAATTTCTACTAAAACCCACGAGGCACCACAAAATTCAGGGTATAGTTTTAATTATTTTTGACTTAGTTATATAAAGGGTTTCCATTTTTCATCTATAATTATTCGCTAATAACAACAAAACTTGTTCTATCATAATAACAGGCTCTTTCGATCAATTTGACAAATGGAGAGGTCTAATCCATCTTTGTAATCCAAATATAATATAAGTAAAAAAAAAAAAAAAATCAATTGTGACAACCAAATATTTGTTCTAGAAAATGGAGTATGTAATGTATATATTATATAGTAAGGTAGGTAGATAATTGAAGGACCAATATCTAATTAAATAATCCCTGGACCACCTGGGGTGGGGTTGCTGTGAGCTTGGGGATCTTGAACTCCAGAAAACATGATCTTAATTGGCCTTATTGTTCCGGCACTTTGACGGCCAAGCTGGGTCGGCTCTGGTCTGGTCTCTGCTCCGGTTTTGAATTTTGTGAATCGTGAATTGAGAACACCTATTATATATATATATATATATTATCTATTTTAGAATACAACAAAAATATTTAAAATTACCAAAAAGAAAATTGCCAAGTTGAGAGACAAGGCACACGTGGGGTGGAGCCCATTGATAAGATCAATGCTGGACGTGCGGCGGTCAAGCACATGTGTCGCCGTTTTGGTGGCCGGGCCTTTTGGTCGTGCTCTTGGGTTGGCTTACGTTTTTAAGATTTGACTCGTTTTAGTTATTTTTCCACTGAAATCTATGCTGTTTTTTGTATTAAAGTTTTTTTTTTTTTTTTTTAATGAAATCAATGCTTATTGGTTCAAGAGTTTTATTCAATCTGCCTTATTATCTGTTAATCTTAATTACCACGACCCAAAAGATTGTGCCTATAATTTATTTTCTCTAATTTTTTTTTGTGTGTGTGGGCCATTCTTGCAATTTGATTAGTAATATTGATGACCTTGAATTCAACACTTTTGGAAGATTGAGGGTTAGTAATGAGGATTATAAATTCAGTTCTCATATCAAGAGAGAGTTATTGTTCTCATAAATTGGGGATTCAATGCATAGACTTTGTATATTTTGAATAGCATAACATTTGGAACTAATCAAGAGATAAAAATTTATTCATATTGAGTTGTAAAGCTAATATGCACCCCTGTTCAAAAATGATCAATTATTACAGAAAGAATATGCTTCTCTATTTATCAAAAGATCTAAAATCTCTTGTAGAGATAGGTCTTTTTTATTTTATTTTTTTAAAGGAACAAAAATAGATTGATAATAAATTTGTAGTATTGATTTTAAGGCCTTCAATCAACCCCTGTCCGGCCCCACTTATATATTTATGGAAGTATTATATGGAAACGTGAATGGTACAAAGTGTGACATGTGAATCAAGTCAAGAGATGTTGTCTAGTTCACTTGAAATAATGAATACGATCAACTTTATACAGTTAAGGAGGGAAGGAATTCATACTCATAAAGTCAAATAGTCAAAGGTTTTAAAGGAAGAGCCAGATAGATTAGAGAGGAGTAATTCAACATTTAAGATGATGATGATGACGACGACAATAATAATAACAACTAATAATCACAATAATATAAAGAACAAATATATTATAATAGTGGTAAGTGAAGAAATTAAAACCACATATTGGAGAGGCAAAAACAAGTTGTTTCCAAGCAGATTGATTTTCCAAGTTTTTCTCCCTGTTTTCAGTTCCCAATTTTTGCTTCATTGGGATGGAGGTTGGTTGTCTTCGCTCATCCACAGACCACATTTGACAAGGCTTCAAAGTGAAAGTTACTTATTACTATTATTTTCTTTTTTAGTAAGACCAAGTGAGAGTTGCATTAAATGGTCAAACATGCACACATTATCACGAATATAATATTGCATATCGACATCGTCAACCATTATATCCATGGACCATACAAACTTCTATACAAATGCAAATGCGACCACACTAATTTTGTAAATTAAATTTAAGGGCTTAGAGACCAGAGTAGTTGAAAGTTGAAACTATTCTGAACACAAGTAGTAATAAGTTTGTTTGAAAACCTTAGTAGCAAATAGCAAATAGCAAATCAGCAATAGTAATAATGTTTTTAGTTAATTTGAAGTTAAAGCCGCCATTAATATTTTGCCATCTTATTTTCGAGTATATGGATCTTTATTTCAAAAATACTTTATTCAAAGTGGAAATTTTTCAAGAAACCGAACTTCTTTTATTTTTCATCAAAGAGCTACAAATTATTAATGTATGCTAAGTTTTATAGCCGGCATCCTTATAGTTATTCTAATAGAGGAAAAGGCGAGAAAGAGTTAGGAAAAAATTTCATGCTAGATCAAGTTTTTGAGTAACGTTAAGGAACCAAATCTTATATAATATTTTTTTAATAAAAAAAATCAACTTATGGTATATGAATTGTCATAATTCACTTGATAAGATTTAATTTTTTATATTAAATTTAAATTATGCTCAACTTTTGTAAGAAGCTACCTTCAACTTTTAAACATATGCAAATAATCCGTTGTAGGTTTGATTTTGCGTACCACTCCTTAAGCTTTAAGATAACGATGTAGATCTTTTTTTATTTATGATGATGTAGATCTTTCAAAGAAATAAAATATAAAAAATAAAAATGATGTAGTTATACCCATATTTTTTATTTATTAGTTTCAGTGGGGAAAATGGTTGTATATAACTGACACTAAAACAAAGTAACAAATTTTTGGGTTGACGATCAACCGTGATATGATTATACAACTTGAAAATAGTATTACCTTAACAATTTCAGTTCATCTGAAATTGACAATTAATTCATTGCTTGGGTTAACAATCATCCATGATATGATTCAATAAATTGAAAATAGTATTATCTCAACAATTTCAGTTAATTTTAAATTAAAAATTAATTCATTGCATAAAATAATGTTAATAGTTGAAAAGGGTAATTATAGTTTTTCGCACTAGATCTATTTCATAATTGGATTTTTCTTCCTCATTAAGTATTTGCAAATTTGAGAAACTTCAAATCTTTTCACATAACCCTAATCGAAAGTTTCCTTCTAGACAGTGAATCAATGTGGCCCGTTAAGTCAGCAAAGTACCCCTAGACTATGACAAAAGCCCTTGTCCAAAACTAGAGTTGGAATCCTTCAATTATTTAGTAAAAGGATTAGAGTGGCAATCTCTTCAATTATTTAAATTACTATTTATTTATATAATTATTATACTATCTTTTTTGAGTTTTTATCAAAGGTTTATTAATGCTCTCAATAAAAGACACTCATTCGTAAATATTATTAAAACTAACTTTATAATTATGTTATACATTTAAAATTATTTGGATATTCTAATTCCTAACAAACTTTTAAACACTTTAGAGCACCTAAAAGGACTTGACCATGTACCGAACTATGTGTTTGAACTTTTTTTTTTCTTTTAACTCACCAGGTTAAAGCTTAGGGAGGTGGGAGCAAGTTTAGAATTTCAAAATTTTCATTAAATAGAAAATTTAGTTTTGTGAATAATTTATACTTTATTCTTTTTTTTTTTATCATTAACTTTAAAATACGGTCAAAATTAATAATAACCATTTCTCTTTAATAATTTTTTAGGATGACAAATATTTCCTTATATATAAAAGAAAAATAAAAGAGCTCAAATCCTTCTATTGGTGGGCGGACACAAAATGGTGGGCGCACGAGGATTTATTGCCAAATAGAGGATTTTATCTTTCTTTCCACCCTTCACAAATTCCATATGCCAAACAAAGCGTAGCGTAAGAATGCTAGTTCCACACCAGCAGAAGCCATCAACCAGTACTAATTTATTATTGGTTCTTAACCAATTAGTAATTTACACCTTAACTTAAAATTTATATGTTATATGACAAACTTTGCACAATTCTCCGTGATAATTTCTAATTGTTTGAGAAACTTATATAAATACTATTTTTAGATGGTAAAATACAATACATGAGGAGGATGTTAAACCTTTGAAAAAGGAATTGTCTTGAAAGAGCAGAAGCGTAATCTATACGTATGCGTAATGTCATTATGAGTTAAAGAAAATATTGTTTATAAATCGATCTTTTCTCTGCATCGAGATCAATGCGCTTTGATCTTTCATAAACTATGTACCAGTCTAATCAAATTTTTCTTTCCCATTTTCCCATCTAAAGGTGTCAAACATGTCTTACCGTATTGACACAATTTATTTAAATTGAGCACAAATATGTTTTTGTATCCTATGTTATTTTTTAGTCATGTCGTATCATGTTGGCCCATAGTATAAATTTATTGGTTGGGCATAGCTCGCTGTTCCATGCTCTAATATGTTGTGTTTTTGTGTCTTGTTATGTAAGCCCACACACTTGAACGTACCAGTCTTTTTGGGCCGAAATTGACCTATCTACTTAGTAAATTTTATTAGTTTCAGTGTCTCTTTTATCAAACTTTTTAAATAATTAGAATTTATATTAAAAACAAGTAAATTTGATGTAAATTTTATCTTAACTATGTTCAAATTTATTTTTCTCGTCGTTGTTTAACTCTAAATTTACATAATCTTCATTTTCATATTATGTGGTATGTTCTTTGCATTCTTTTTTTCTTCTTTTTCCTTGTCGTAGATGTATCATCCTCCTAATCTTTAATGACCTACTTAATAATTCTACTTGAAGTGCTAATTAAAATAGAACAAAAATTAAAAAGACATGTATAAAGCAAAAACAAAATAATAATAATAATAATAATAATACATATGTTTAACATGCTAGTCTGTCGTGCTTATATACGTAACCTTACCAAATTCATTGATCCGACACTGCCCACATGATCATATCGTATCTGGCACGATTCACTATTTATCATGTTATGTCATGCTTTAGCCGAGTCCTGCCACCATGATAATGGGCTGACCTTCCCCTCTTGACAGCTCTATTTCGTTCTTCAAATTTTTTAAAAAATATTATAATAAAGAATAAATAATCTTGTTCATTCCTAAATCATTCCTAAATCATGATAAAAGTCTCACTATTATTCTTAAACTTTAAATTACATTATTTTAATCCTTAAACAAGTTTCATTTTATTATATATATATTATTTTATTCTTAGAGAAACGAGCACATAAAACATTTTTATTATTCTTTTGTACTTATTTTATATCCATAAACATAATCCAATATTATAAAAAGATTATTACATAAATTAATCAAATAGTTTAAAAATAATTAGTTAAATAAAAATTAGTTATACGTTGGAGATACTAGCATTTGTGCTTAATATTGTCATGTACCAAGGAGAAAAAGGATAACCAAAGGATACGCTTGAGGCAAAGACTAAAAAAAAAGAACCCGCAGGATATGACATAACTAAAACAATTATTGTATTACAAAGTACCATAAATGAACTCTACAGTAAATGAAACCAGTTGTTGAAGAGTCACTGAAAAAAGAAGTTAATACAGACATTATATTCTGACATGAGTCATAATAAGATTTGAAAAATGCCAGAGTAGAAAATAAGTGGACGAAAAAGAGAAGAAAAGACGTAAAACATATTGGAGACAGATTAGCAGCCGTTTTGGTCAATCAAACAATAATTGAGGCATTATTGCACATTTGGACTAATAATTCCCTTAGAGGGTTTCTTGTGCCAACAATCAAATACATCATCTTTAAAATTTGAAATTCGACTGTTGTGACGGCAGGAAATCTAAAGATAATATGTTTAAAGATTCTTCTATCCAAAAACTGCAAAGGGCACCAAAAATACTCCTATCCAAACATTTTTTCCCTCCTTTTGAAAAAAGAAAAAATAATCGTCAGATAGGCTTAATCACTAGTAAACGTTTCATCAGTGTTACTTAGTCTTTGAATGTAGATGAAATTAGAGAAAACTATCCAAAGAAATTTACACTTTTTCAACAAATAACCTATATTCGTAATAATTACTTGTAATTTGAATTTTTGAAAAAAAAAAAATCCTCTCGGAGAATAGTAAATTGAGCTAAATTTTGTCACAATATGAATATACATACAAAAACAATACACGTAAAAATGTAGAAATGCATGACATACATTTGGACATGCATAGACAAGCACAATCGCACAAACAAGTTATTGTACACATAAATTAAGATAATATATACTATATATCCACACATGTAGACCGACCATAAATACATATGAAAGCCCTAAAACAGTAAAACTCAACGATATCCAATCCAATCGAATCATTATTTTAGCTTTTCAGACCCAATCGAATCTCAGACTAGAGTATCATCTTTTTTTTCTTTAAAATTATAACTATAGTGTCATTAAAATTGATTGGAAATATCCGTCGGTTTAGTCAGTCCGAAATAATTAAGCAACGGCATCAAAATAGAAATTCAAGATAAGATGGACTCAAAGAAACAAACCTCTTCTTTTTCCTTTTTTTTTTTAAATTAAAAATGATAAAACTTAAATTAAACCTATTAATAAATAGAAGAAACTAATATAGTTATCTCAGATCCCTAATTAATAACCACTCAATGTATAGAATATAGCATTTCCATTAGTAAATATAAACCATTTGGCCTGTTAAACACCAAAGTTCTCACATGTAGACATGTTTACCGAAAAAGATTGTAGAATCAAAGTGCACACAGACCACACAAGGCTATAATCATAAAGCACACAGCAGAGACCTAGAATTTACAGATAGTCATTATCCATATCGGACATTACAATAGAAACAAGTACTGGGATAGAACATGCCAACTAATGGGATAGAGCATTATTAGGTAAGCCATTGTCATAAGAGCCATATATTCATTCCGATAAGTTGAGATAGAGAAATTTCATCCATTAACCAAAGCACTTCCATTGGTGTATAAAACCTGTGAACATAAGAAAAGTTATCAGCAATTAAAAACTGACCATGATAAGAACTACTTTCAACATATTTACTACAAAGAAGAAACAGACGGTGTGATTTGCAGAGTCCATCTATACATCATAAGCACGTAAAATTATGGGTATACTTATAAAAAATCAAATATTATGTGTACAATCGAAGCCTCTATCAAGATCCAACACATGAAACAACATTCGATTACGTGTATGATTGTGTTCATATGTGTTTGTGAATACAATACTTAAGGTGTGTGGATCATGAGAATGTGCATCGTGCCTTTACTCCAACATTATGCAGTTTACGCAAATTGTATCCACAGCAGCTTACATACAACATACTCTTTTCCCTTTTCCCTTTTCCCTTTTCCCCCTGTTTTGTCATCATAATCTTACATTCACTGTATTCAACATTGAAACAATCCATTACAACTTCCGAACCTTACAATCTTTGCTTCCACATTAAAATCTCCTATTGTCACTTGAATAGTTTCAGCATAGAGCACAAGCAATATACACATTATGTTTCTATCTACACCTATATATTAAAAAAAGAAAGAAAAAGAAAAAAAAAAAAAACAATAGAATTGCAGTGTCCAGCGAATGTGCCTTCGTATGAGAAATGTCTCCTGGGGTCATTATCCTAAACTAGGACAACTGAACCCAGTAAACTACCCAGAGCACAGCCAGAAAACGTTATGCATCTCAGTTAAACCGAGATATCTCCTAGTTTTCCAACAGGGTATTTATTACTCAAAACATCTTCAAATAATACAAGCTTTCAAAATTAGCCAAGCTTCGTCATGCCTTAACATCATAATGTAATAACACTCTCTATTGCGGCCTGATAATGCCCAGGAACCAATCTTTTTCAATCTAGATACCAAACCTTCAACAGTATGAAACTCAAAACAGAAAAAGAACAATTCCTGATATAATTCGTAGCAAGCAAACTTGATTAACTAAAAACCCAAATACAAAAATTCAATCAAACTCCATAATTAACTATTTAAGATAACAATTTTCGAAATAATATATCCAAACGAATAAAATAAAAAAGGGGAGAATTAAGATGAAGACAAGGACGTACGGAAGAAGAATGGCGAAACTCAGTTGTAGTAGAGCTCGAGACCCATGCCATCATGGATCTCGTAGTCCTTGAGGGTAATATGGTCCTTGTAGATGTTGTACCACTTCTGAATACGAATCTTATCGGCTCTGGTTCCAGTCTGAGCCGCCACAAGCTTCTTCAGGTCTCCAATGGTATCATCCTCGTTGCACTTAACCCTAACCTTCTTCCCCAATCGATCGTTTAACACCACCTCGATCATCTTCGTCTTCGTATTCTGCCTTCTTCTTCTTCTGCTCCTTCAATCGCAAACCCTAATTCCCAATTTTGTGACTTTCGTGAAAATTGACTTGTTATATAGAAGCTGGTGATTGAGTCCTCCTCCGACGCGGTTACTTGACTCGCTCATTAAATTACTTCCACACCCTCGTTTCTGGACTTTCCGTACATCCGAGCGAGGGTATTTTTGACTTTTAAGGTGCCTTGGCGCTTCGGTCAAACACGGTAGGTCACTCATGCGTGGCGGAAAAGTTTTTTTTTTTTTTTTGAAATAATTTTTTTAAAAGACTTTTTTCACCAAAATTTTTTTCTTTTCTAATTTTTAAAAATAGAACTCAATGGCTAAAAAAAACAAAGAAAAAAGAACGCAGGCAATCTCCCAACCTAATATTCAATCATTATCTCTTTCATTGAGCTAGCCCCAGTAAACTAATTTTACCGACTTAATAAAAGTGAAAAGAGGTCAAATTAAAAATACAGAGGAATTAGTTTTTTTCTCTTTTTTTCATGAAGCATTTTATATAGAGTAGTGCTCTTTTATAATAATGCTATGGAACACCAGTGATACTCAGTATCATAATGATGTGTCAGTTTATCATTGATTAATCATAATTATAATTCAGGTGGGACTCATGTGAGACCTAGTTTATTAATTAAATCATTCAGTAAGAGGAATTAATTTTTTTCTCTTTTTTTCATGAAGCATTTTATATAGAGTAGTGCTCTTTTATAATAATGCTATGGAACACCAGTGATACTCAGTATCATAATGATGTGTCAGTTTATCATTGATTAATCATAATTATAATTCAGGTGGGACTCATGTGAGACCTAGTTTATTAATTAAATCATTCAGTAACAAGCAAGCATGTCATTATGGTGCTGAGCACCACTAATGCCCCATAACATTGCTCTTAATGATAAGTATTACAAAAATATTTTATTAGGTGATTAATGACCTTATCTGTGTCCTACTATTAAAGAAAAGTCATATCTGCTCATAAAATTATCCTCTTCATCATTAGCTTTTTATTTTATAGGGTAATAATAAGATTTGTGTACATTAAGTTCACTTGGTAGGGAATATATTTCGAATATTGAACTATTATGCTTTGGGACAAATAACAATAAAAAAGTGATATAGAGTCCAAATTTATATTTTTTTTTCCTAGCAACTAATTAAGAGTTCTAAACTTTGCTTTAAACTATATATAATGACCCAAATTTACGAGGAAACACAATTTTCTTTTCCTTTTTATTTTAAAGAAATTCGAGTTCAGTTCGAGTTGAACATGGTAATCCAACTTCTAAATGCCTATCTGAAACCAAACTCAAAAATGTTCAATTTTGGTCGAGTTAAAAACGTGACCCTCATTTGGGTCGATTCGGTGAATGGGTCAACTTCTTTGTTTCACCCCTAAATTTATATATGTGTAAGATTTTTTTATTGTCTTACATTATAGTTAGTAGTTCTTGAAAAATATACCTTTTTCAAAGTGTATTTTAAGATTTACATCTCTTAAAATAGTTTTTTTTTTTTGGTGAATATACCTTTTAAGTTTTGATTTTATTTTAAAAACAAAAATGTCCTTAACAATTATTCTATCAAAGGCCCAAATCTAGCTATACAGGATAGATCGAGTTGCTAGACACCTTATCTAGTGTTGCTCGACACTCGTATTTAGCACTCCTGATACCATGTCTAATGCTCAACATTCAAACTTTTTTTTTCGTTGAGTTGCTAAATACTTTGTCTAATGCTCAACACTATATCTAGCACTTTTGAGTTAAGGGTATAAAATTCTTTTTATACTTTTTTTTTAAAAGGATATAGTTACTTAAAAACTATCAGAAGAGATGTATTTTCTAAAACTGACTATAAAAAAGGTGCATTTTAGCTAATTTCCCAAAAAGGTTTTTATTCTCTTCAATTTGGCATATGAATTGCTGGGTTACATGTTTACCTAATACGTGGGTCACAGGTTTTTATAACAATTATATACTAATGGGTTACATGTTTACCTAATACGTGGGTCACAGGTTTTTATAACAATTATATACTAAGATTGTCTAATTAAGTAGGGCCAATTAAGTGATCTAATTATAGGCTCAAGAAATTACTAATTAAATATGGACTATTAATATGTGGTTACTTAGTTCTAGTCTAATAAGAATTGATAAGGTCTCTATTGGCTGCTAGTATATACGGACATAACTATTTGGGTTTTGATCCCTAAGCCAAATAGAACGTATACTCTTCTCTTCTACCTCCATCAACAGAGAGAGAACCTATTGAGTATACATAGAATATTTTAGCTGTGGAAGACTTTCTACCTTCAGGCTCTAATTAATTAATCAATTCTACTTACGTGATCATATCTTTTGCTATTAAACACAATGAACTCAGGTTAATCACAAATTTTCTCTTAATAAATCTTTTTCTGACAGTTTGTCATAATAGATTCTAGAATTATATTTGGTTTAACCAAGTGGTATCAAAGCAGGAAATCATATTAAATTGCTTAGAATAATCATGCATGTCTCTATTTTGTAATATCTTTACTTATTTAGATTTTTAGAGTTTAGATATAACATATATGATTGATAAATTTTCATAATTTTGTTGAGATATTGAGTGTTTGAGGGTTGAATTATGAGTTTTGGGTCATAAAGTCTGCAGATAGAGGCGAAAAATTGCATTAGGTTTGAGATACCCAATTTTAAAATCGGGTAATAAACACTAAAGTCGAAATCTAGCGCAGCAGCCCCAGCACAGAAAGCTGGCACTACGGTGCTAATCAATGGTGCTGTAGTGCCACATTTAAGTCGTGGTGGTGCCACAGAGCCATGCTAATGGCACTGCAGTGCCACCATTCAGTCGTGGAGGTGTTATAGTGCCGTTGTCGTGGCACAATAGTGCCACTATAAAAGCTACAATGGCATCGCAATGCCATCACTTAGGAAGAGAAATTTTTTTTTAGGTTAAATTTTTGACCTAATTAAGGTACATGGTCTTAGTTTTTGATATAATTGAGTCATTTTCGACTCAATTCAAGGAATTCCAACTTGAAATTTAATCAATCAGTTTTGTTTTCTCAGTCTAACTTCCAGTACGACCCACACTTTATCCATTGAAAACTCTATTTGGCTTTGAGAGTTAATAAAAGTGCTTAAAGCTCAGTCGGACATTCATTAATATTTGTGCATTGAAATTTTTAGTTTAATATTACAGGCACTTTAGTTATTATTTTCTTTGCACTATTTATTTAAATATTTTAAAATAAATGAGTTCAAACAACATGTTGCCAAAGTAACCTTATTGTATAGATTTATTTATTTTGAAATATTTGAAAGATTGTGTATTTATTATTCATGCGAATAATTACCGACCTAAAGAAAGGTAGTTATTTGACCGAATAATGAACATATTTACAGCAATAGATATATGATGGTTATTAAGTTTCTATGTGGATAGTAAATCGGTCCAAAGAAAGATTTACTATCTGATAGAATTTACGGTCAATATTTGATTACTACACTGAAGAATATCACTTACAAGTTAAAAAGTCAGCCCAAAGAAAGGCTTATTAATGTTGTTCTTAGTGTCTTGTGATGCGAGCCCATCTTATATGTTTATGTCTATCTTAATATTGTATGCTTAGTTTATGACATATTATTAATGTGAGTTATTATTTTCTGTCTTTTTTTCTCTGTTCAGTTTCTATTTCAAATATATCTGCTAATTTGAATTCAATTCCTGTGCTTAACGATACAAATTTCGGGAAGTGGAAAGAATACATTATGATTGTGCTCGATTGCATAGACCTTGACTTTGCACTCAGGAAAGAATAACATGTTGCTCTTACAGATGAAAATTTTGCTATGGATATTAAGAACTTTGAGAAGTGGGAACATTCTAATTGCATGAGTCTTATGATCATGAAACATTCCATACCTGAAACCATTAGAGGCATTGTGCCAGAGGTTGATAATGCTAAAGCGTTCCTATGGAATTACGGAATGTTTCCAAAAGAATGAAAAAGAAAAAACAAGTACCATATTGGGCAATTTACTTGCTATGCGTTATAAAAGTAAAGAGAACATTAAGGAGTACATCATGAAGATGTCCAATCTGGCTTTTAAGTTAGAGCTGTCGGATGACTTGCTCATGCAATTAGTTCAACTATCTCTTCTGCCATAATTCAGTCAATTTAAAGTGAGTTACAACATCCAAAAAGAAAAATAGACTCTCAATGAGCTCATATCTCAGTGTGTGCAAATAGATGATAGATTGAAGCGAGATAAGACAAAGAGTACTCACTTAGCAACAACTTTTCAAGATAAGAAAAGAAAAAGGACTAAGGATAAAGGAGCTATAATAAAGGAGCTATATCTGGGACTTCACATAATAAAGTGCAAAAAAAACAAGATGAGGAATCAACTTATTTCTTCTACAAGAAGGTAGGACATATGAAGAAAGAATGTCCCAAGTAAGCCGCCTGACTTGTCAGGAAGGGTAAGCATCTCAATTTTGTCTATTCCGAAGTTAATTATGCTTTTGTACCCAGTCATACTTGGTAAATGGATACTGGTGCCACTACTCACATAAGTATGTCTATACAGGGTTATCTGAAGAGTCACCTGCCAAGTGATACTGAAAAATACATCTATATGGGCACCGACGATACAACTATAATAAAGGCAATAGGTCTATTTAGATTGCAATTAGGTTATGTTAACTGTTGTTAGCCCAAGATTGACTACTCAAGAGGAGGGTGAATTTAATTTTAAAATATTTTAATAAACTTTTTAACTATTTAAAATCATAAACCACTATTTTGAAACTTTGAGGCTAAATAAACAATTATACCATATATATAACAATAATACCATATCAATTAAGTATAACAAATATCAAACACACAATCAAATAATTTGTATTAAAGTAAAAAGTATAGAGATAGAGAAAATGTAAACTCGATTTTTATGAAGTTCGACAAACACAATAGTTTGCCTACGTTCTTGGCCTTTGGCAATTTGCTTTGAATTTTCTATTATCAGATTAAGATTATGGACTTGACCGACCCTTGTACAAATAGAGTGAATTCTTCTTAGGCACACCCTAACCTTTACAATAGTCTTGACTCTGGCTCTATCATACCTAATCTCGGATTGTTTTGACTCCGGTGCTAACTTCACCTACACAAATTGTTAGACAATAGCGCCAATCTCACCAACTCACAGGTTGTTTTGACTCCGATGGTAACCTCATCTAAATCAAGTTGTTTGTGAATCCTCTGCTATATATGGGTTGTTTATGACTCTAGTGCCAACCTCACCTCAACTCAAATGGTTTTACAATATAGGAGTGAACACACTTACAAACTCTCATCAAAAAGTAAGTAATACAATTTTGGCTTAGAAGATTTGAGAACAATATAATATAAATGCTCTAAGATTGGATCAGTATGATTTGAAAGTTAAAGTGAAGTAAATAGAGCTTTTGCACTTAGAATTTGATTGGAAATCAATGTAGGTTCATATTCTCTTTTTGTTTTTTATTTCTAAGAGCGTCAAAATTAATGATATCTTTCTTATAAATGTGGTTAAAGGCATAGACTCATTAGTAACCAAAGCATTGTCAAAACTGTTGTTTCTTCATCCACCGTGATTTAAAAAAAAAATCTTTTGGATTCCTTTGTCCACTTTTAAATTAAAAGAATTCTTTCAAAATAAAAAAGCCAATAAAATATTTTCTCTTTCGTAACAAAAAAATTCTGAATCAAAGAAGATTATAGATGTTGTATGTGAAAACTGATAGGGTTGGAAATTAAAGAGGTCCGACAACACTGCAACAGTGAACTACTTTCCTTCGAAACAAAAAATTATAAAACAGAAAAAGACATTTAAGTTTGAAAGAAAGATAATAAGATAAAACTCTTCTGTTATCCGTTTTTTAAAAAATGTTGGTTTTATTTTTTGAAAGAAGGATAATTGGATAAACTATTCTATTATTTATTTTTTGAAGAATGTGGGTTCTATTTTTGTAAGGGAATATACTATTTCGATTAGAGAACAACGGAAGGGATTTAAGGAAAACAATTAACAACTTATTTAATATTATTTCTCTAGAGTTTGTTCACCATCCAAGTGAATGGCCACTGAGAATGACGGCTCTTTTTTTTTTTTTTTTTTAAAAGTACGTCATAAATTTGTCCCCCCATCACTTTTTTTTTTTTTCCCCCTTTTTTGAGTTTATAGGATTTGATAATTCAGTTGAACTTGAACTATAAATATATGAACATAAATTACAAATAATAAAATAAAAATAGAATTGGTTCTTTTTTTTTTTTGAGATAAATCCTAGAACTAGTTTTGCCTTCAAAATTGGGATACTTTGTTTTTGGAGTATTAATAGGAACATTCAAAATTTGCAACAAACAAAAAGAAAATTGAATTACGTGCAAATTTTGGTGTTTTTGATGCCTTATTATTTGGTGTAAACTTTTTATGCTTTTAGTCTTTATTTTTTTTTTTCGTTACACTTTATTGAAAGATGTTGCGTTGCGTTCATACTATCTCAAATAAAATACTAAGATTTACAATTGAATTTATAAGGGTCTGTGATCACTTACAATCCCGCATTCAAAAAAAAAATTTGGTCAATTAATTGGAGTTATGCTCACGAGAGATAGTTACATATTCTTTATAAGTATCAAGCTTAGATGTAGTTTTGAATATCCTCCCCTCAAAACAATAAAAAAAAAACTAGTAAAACTATATAAGATAATAGAGAAGATGGTAGAGATTTTAGTAGAGGTCGTGTATAAAAAAAGTGAATAGAATATCAGGATAATATATATAAAAAAACCCATAATTTTTAGCCTTTTGTCGAAAAAAACTCATGCATTTTCATTAATATCAAATAAAATCTTTTCTTTGTATTTTTCTATCAAATATCACATGATCTATATGTATAGTCAAAATTGGAGTTAAAATTATCGAAAGCAAATGTTTTTAATTTTTAAAATCAAATAAAAAAATTTTATGTGTTTGAAAGCTGTTATTATTGGATTCTTAAGATATTATAGATCACTTCTCGGTCTAAATGATTATTTCATAATTATTTCTATTGGTGCCAATAGATAATAATTTCAAAGAATAAAGACGATTCTGTAATAATTTTAAAGTCAAAATCAAATTTTGACTGTATATGTGAATCCATTGAGATTTAATATAAAAATACAAATAAAATATTTTATTTAATATTAATGAAAATACTTGGTTTTTTATTTTTTTTTATTTTTTTTTTTTGCTAAAAGATTAAAAGTGATAGTTTTTTTTTTTATGATATGATCATATTTATATGCAAAAAAAAAAAAGTGTTTAACAAATAGGAAACTCTATCAATTAAATAATTAATAATAATTATCTTTGAATAACCAATTCATAATAGGATACTTATTAGATAATATTTGATTTGAAACATAGATAACTTGATAATCACAAATAATAGTTTCTCTTTTCTAAAATAGAGAGACCCTATAATAATATAAATACTTTAATAATGCCACATGGGCATTAAAATGAGCCGAACGAATTTTACTCCTAACATTTAGCCCATCATTCCTCGGTGCGAGTTTACTCAGACAAGAAGAGTAGTTCAAGTCAAACCTTTACTTATTCTTACAATACTTTCCTTGCATTTTCTTATTAGATAACAATTAATATATAGAGTAATCACATTAAAAAATCAAACCTGTAAGAAATGAAGTGGAGTTGTTATTTATTTTATGGCTCTCAGAACTTATTAGGAATAAATAAGAGTTGGAGCTCTCGGAGCTCATTTAGAATAGAGGAATTAGAACTTTCGGCTATCTACTATATACCTTACTAAGAGTATTTAAAAGTACTTATCAGAAAGGGCAACTCTTATAACTCATTGGAAACTATGAGTAATTAGAGCTCTTGATAGTTATCATTCTTCATCTCAAGAGGATTTAAAAGCACACATTGAAGAAGGAGGCTCTCGGAACTCATTAGAAGCATAGAAGAATTAGAGCTCTTAATAATTATCTTTCTCTATGTTGAAAGAATTTAAAAGTACTCATCAAATAGGGGCAAATGTTGGAACTCATTGGGATGAGAAGGAATTAGAGCTTGTGAGAAATATGGCTCTCCATGTCAAGATGATTTACTTCAACTCATCAAGGAGGGTTGTTTTCGAGACATTATGTAATGTCCGAAAGGAATATTTCAGTTTTTATTACAATTTTAAGTTGAGAAATAAATGTAATAGTTTTATAAGATGTAAGAGTAAAGTCAATAAATGTATCTTATCTCCTCTTGTCATAGTAAATGATTTTAGCTGAGATAAAATAATAACAAGAAAATATACAATGACACAAAACATATTAACATCATCAAATCACGATCAAACATATCGATTATTAAGATGAGTCAAACAATCCAAATAATCTTTTAACTAATCCAAAGAATTCAAACACACCATAATCCTCAAATCAAACATGCCCAGACAATCCAAATCACAAATAAAATCAATTACTCCAAACAATCTAAATCAATCAATCTAAACAAGTCGTCATAAAACAAATTACTCCAATAAAAAATCATTACAAGACAAATAATTCAAACCAGTAAGCCAAACAATCCAAGCCGATCAAATACCAAATAAGTCATTCCAATTAAACTAAATAATTCAAGTCTGTCAAATATCAAATAAATCACTCCAATTAAACTAAATAATTCAAATCAAACACCATATAAAACAATCCAATCAAAAAGTTTCACACCTTAAACAATTTCAAACAATCAAATTATACAATTCATCCAATCATTTATTCAAATTAATCCATCTAGATAATCAAATGATAGAGTCAAACACTTCAAATGAACTAAGAAACTCAAACCAAATAATTTGAACAAACCAGACCAACATTTCAATCACATTAATCAATCAAACTAGCTATTTAAGCATATAATTTAAATACTTCAATCAAGCAATAATTCCTCGTTAAAACAAACAAATAAAATAACCATCTGATCAAATAACTATTATAATTGAAATATTTATCTCTTGAGTTCAACGAAACTTGTAGAAGTTGACATATAATTGAAGTTGCACATTCAACCTACAACTTGAACAATTTCATTGCTATAATTTTCAAAAAATTTCTAGATTATGTTACATTTTTTTTAAAAAATTTTCATTGTCATCCAGTCAGCCCCACTCCTCACTGCCAGTTTCCTCTGGCCACACACCTCACCTCACCCTGAGTTTGCTCGAGCTAGAGGAATAAGGAATGTCCTAAGTTACACTCCAACCCAAATCTCCTACTAAATATACCAAAACAACAAAGAAAAGAAAACAAAACAAAGAACTTGAAAATAAAATATGCATTAATAGACATAAGGAATAACACAGTAGAGATAACATGTACACGAAAGAAATATAAAATTCAATTCAAAACATTACACTTCAAAATATAACACAATAGAGAAAACATGTACATACAAGAAATATAAAATTCAATTCAAAAGATAAGTACCAAATAAGTATTTTTAAAATTATGAAAACAAACCAATATGGAAATTTCCTAAGATAATTACGAAAGCTGCACACTTTTACTTATCTAATATTATGATATTTTACTTATCCATTTTCTTATGAGGATACATATGTTTATGATAATAATTAAAATAAATAAATAAATACATATATGTACAAACATGTGTATATATATATACACGCGAAGAATACTCCTAAAATGTGGAAAGGGTGAATCACGATCATTAATCACTAAATATCAAGTTGGAAAAATCCTAACCGTCTTTATAGAGATTTTTTAAAAAAAAAAAATCTCAGTAAAACAAATTGATTAAAATGTACAGTAGATATACATGTCACCAATAACAGAATTAAAATTCAAAAGAGATTGTGAAAAGCAAGTCCCTATATATATATGTTCACGTTTTTAATAAAATATTAAATAACTTCATAACCTTAACTAGATTACTCCTCAAAAAAAAAAAAAAAAAAGAACTTAACAATTTTGCGAGCACATCACTGAAATAAGAATCAAATTAACAATTTTGTTGGCGCGCCTGAACCTGTATTATTTAATTACGTACCAGATGAATATCTTCACAATCACATATAGGTGAAATATAAGTTTTTCTAGTCACTGGCTCCTTGTGAAAACGCCATTTTTAATTCAATAAAATTATGATTGGCAATATTGATATAAAAAGAGAATACATAACATACACAATAAACTGCTCTATACTACGTTGACATTTGTAACATGTTGTCGGTCATTCTTTTTTCAAAGAAAACATTCATATCATTGATGAGAAGGCAATAAATTAAAACAGATGTAATTAATTCCATTAAAAAAAAAGAGAAGTAATTAATGATAGACTAGAAAACAGGAACATGTTAACACACACAGACAACCTCATTGTGCAGTTATGGTAGTTATTTATTTATTTATTTATTTTTCAGATCTGTTAGTTTTAACTTTTTAAGCATTATCACTGATGAATATGAATATGTGGAGCGACAATAATAGGCTAATACACTATCTCAGTATTTAATTGGTGAATCTCACTCGGTTCAACGTGTATTTAAGTGTTGATTAGGATTTGTAATTCATAATAGTAAAAAAATGCACAAAAATCAGTCTTAAAGTTTTAGCGAGGAATTAGGTCCTCCAGTATGTATTTTGAAAATTTAGTATGCACATTTTTTTATTGTAAAAGTAAAAGAGAAAAAGTATTAATGATGTACGTCTTTTTATGCACTTTATTATAGTTATTGGATCACTATTAGATGGTGATCCAACGATTGAAAAAAAATACATATCCATAAGTAAAAAAAAAATACCTATTGGATTGGCAACCATATATATATATTTACCAATGTAAAGGTACTTTTGTTTTAGTCGTTAGATCATCATCTAATGATAATTCAACGACTATAATAATGTACATAAAATACGTGTACCATTAATGATATTTTTTTTTTATTTTTTATTATAAAAAATTATACATGATAAATTTTAATTGACCAAAACGATAATAAAAAAAAACCTGCCGGAGTGCCCATATATATATTTAGAATAATCCTAAAAATACCTAATCCATCTAATCTATTTTAGCTAAATACACGATTAATTATCTGTTCTCATAAAACCCAAAAATATTTTTTCAAAAAAAAAAAAAAAAGTCCTTCTCTATCTTTTTGGTCAAACTTCAACTGTAAAGTCTCTAAAATATCTTTATATATATATTTCCAAAATCTCTTACCAAATACTCTCATATCCAATTAGTAGTTTGTTTTATTTTTTAAATTCTTAGATTGCAAAAAAATCTCCATAATTATTATTTTGGCAATAAGTTTTAAAATATTTTTTTGCAATTAAAAAGATTTAAAAAATAAAGATTTAATATCACCATGGATCTCCAACTTTTATCCAACCTATTTTTTAAGTCGTCGTTCTTTTATTTGTATCTTTTAGCTCCCGAATTTTATTCTTTTGTTTTATTTAAATCTTTTTTGTCTATTCCATCAAAATAGATTGTTAAAGCTCACATGGCCAACGCGTGTTCATCTTCTTCACTGCAGAAGACCATTTTTGAAGATCAACCTCCATTTCAAATAATAATGTCAAGAAATATTTATCATTCCAGTTCAAGATATTGTATCTAAGGTTGGTTTATGGCCATAATTATAGAATGTCAAAGCAAAATCCTAAAAGAGTTGGCTTATGACCATTATCGACCGAGTATATTAAATCCAAAAAATCAAAAGATCGTGTATAATAGGTGGCAAAATTCTTAAATAACCATTAATGAACAAAATCTAAAACAGAAAAAGGGATTTTATTTCTTTTGGGAAAACAGTAATTACCGAAGCTTTATAAAAGTTACAAAGGAAATCCATTTTTCAGGAAAAAAAAAAAAAAAAGATTAAAGGAAATCCTAGAAGGATCCATATGAAGAAATGGACCGAGGTTGGAGTTAATGTTGACAACGACGCTAACAGAACTTGATCCAAAAGCCAAATACAAATATAAATAAAAAGGAAAAAAGAAAACCCTTATATTCCTCTGACCCAGCTAGATTTAGAAATAACTAATTATTACCTTTTTAAAAGAAATAAAAGTAAAAGAACTGAAAACTTGTCGAAACGAACAGAAAAAGAAGGCAAATTCATGCCTAATTGAATGATCAAATGGATCCGATTATAATCAAAACGAATTCTCTATGCATCAACTTTGGCGGATTTGGTTTGTTTTTAAAAAATTAATAGAGAGAAATAAAGAGAAAGAGAAGAGAGATTGTGTTGGAGAAGGTAAAGATTTGGGTTTGAGTTTGGTGGACAGGCAATTAAAAACCACACACCGAAAGAAGGTAACCACAACTCCAAAAATGTTTAATATGATTTTATTTTATACCTATCTCTTTACAATTGTTTTTAATTTAATCTTTAGCTTGAGAAAACTATAGCTTGGCTGCGAAAATGGTCTTCCATTATGAAGAAGACGAACACGTGCTTGCCATGTGAGTTTTGATGGAGTTGATAAAAGAGATCTAAGTGAAACAAAAGTATAAGTTTAGGGAGTTAAAAAGCTATAAATAAAAGAACGAGGATCTGAGTAATATGCTGAGTAAAATTTGGAGGCCCAAGTGATATTAATCCAAAAATAAATTTAGATATTAATATCTAAGGGCATTATTGCCATATAAGAAAGATTTTAGTCAAAGTTTGACCAAAAAAATAGGACAAGCGTTACTTTTCTTTTTTTTTTTTTTTTTCTCATTTTAGAAAATAGAATAGATATTTTTGAGTTTTATAAAAAGAGATAATTAAATGTACTATTTTGCTAAAAGAGAAAGGATGTTTTTCGAATTTTTTTTTTCTGAAGATTAGAAAAAAAATATCGTATCTACATTTTATTCATTAACCGTCATACAAATTTCAATTTTCCTTTCATCTAACTTGGTCATTTTTTGAGTTAACCTCGTAAATTTTCATTCATTTAGCTTATCTTATCATAATTCATCGTCTTTTTTGCGTTGAGGGATTTTATCACGTTCTTTTGATCAAGTAAGCCACTGTACCAATTTCACTCTTCTATTGATCAAGATAGGAACCACACGATCCATTTGCTTAAACAATCTTTTGCCTTTTGAGTGTACAAAGTCCTTTCCTTGATATTATAGCCTGTATACATTCAATACTATATATGCATAAAAACATGACATGTCCAATTGCAAATAATACGAGTAACTTATATATACAGATATTGTATAAAATGAATTTATCAAATAATTCCGTCTTTCGCATATAAAACCCTACTTAATGTTCTTATGATGCTAGCTAATTGGGACTAGCTTAGTTGGTCCAAGACTTGAGAGATGTGTGTGAGTTTGATAAGAATCAGAGGTTCAAGACTTAGTAGTGTGTGTATAATTAATCTTTCAATTTATAATAAGTGGTGGTTATTAGTTAAGTTCTATTTTTTTTTTCTATAAAAATGTTCTTGTGATGCTTAAGTAAGGTTTACACTTACCTTAGAACTTGAAAATAGAAAAGAAGGTGAAAGATTGGTTCTCCCTTCTAGAAACTTGATGTGCTTAAAACTTTTACGGTTGGTTTGGTTGCAGTGGTAGAATGGTAATAGTAATTAGAATGAAATGGAAAAGAATAATAGTGCAATTATGTTGTTTGGTTGAAATAGTAGAATAAGTAGTTGAATGGACATTCTTATATTTGATAAATTGTGAAAAAAAATGAAATTAGTTGTATAACGATAAAAAATACTCTTTATTTTAATTATTTTAAATTACATTTAGCATTCAATTATTTCATGAAATTATTTTATATTTAGTATTGTTTTATCTTATTAAATTATTTGATTAATTATTTTTTTATTAAATTATTTTATATTTAGAATTAAGTTATATTATTAGTTAAATTATTTATTAAATTATTTTGTATTTAGCATGATTTTATTTTATTATTTTTTAGATTATTTTTTATTAATTAAATTACTTAACATTTCTCATTATTTTATTTTATTTATTTATTAAATTACATTTTATTAAGTATTTTTATATTAGTATAATTTTATTTTATTATTTTTAAATTATTTTATTAATTAAATTATTATTTTATTAAAATTTATTAAATTATTTTTTATTAATTAAATTATTTTATTAATTTTTTACATTTAGCATTATTTTAATTTATTAAATTATTTTTTATTAATTAAAGTATTATTTTATTATTATTTTTTACATTTATCATTATTTTATTTTATTGTTTCATTAAATTATTTTATTAATTAAATTATTATTTTATTCAGTTATTTTACATTTAGAATTATTTTACTTTATTTTATTTAATTATTTATTTTTTATTAATTAAATTATATTCCATTCCATTACTCCCAATCAAATATGACCTTAATGACCTTAAGGTCTGGTCATATCATTACCATTTCTTTTTTGAATTATTTTCTCCTAAAATGATCATAAATATGTTCTAATATTGTATATACACTTAGGTATAAGGTATCATTAGGCAACTTCGTAATTTATAAGTCGCGGACTTAATATCATATTGTATCATATTGTTAAACACATACAGAACACGTCAATAAATCATAAACATTAGGAAATCCTCATGTTCACGTAGGTTGGGGGGGGGGGGGGGGGGGAAGAAAGAGAGCAAGTAGAGGTCATAAAACAAGGTTCAAAGTCCATCAAAATAATTATGCTCCGTATTTAATAATATTAATCCGTTATCGTTGGTGTTGTGCGGTCTAAAATCCTAAGGTCGCATAAGAATTATATGCGACCTCCTCCAAGAAGGATATATGCGACCTCCTCCGTGATGCTTATATGCGACCTCTTCCGCAGGTTTTTGTGCGACCTTCTCCGTCCAGTTTTCCTTAACAAACAGGAAACCTATAGGAAAAGGGAAACACGAAAACACTATAAAGGAAACCTACAAGAAGAGGGAAATAGGTAAATGTTGTGGAAGAAACCTACAAGGAAAGGGAAACTGAAGACTCTTATTTGCGATTAACTAAGTTATCCTTTTCGAGTAGTTATCCAATTGTATTGTTATTTAATTTATGTTACCCAATTGTATAGTTACCCGTTTATACAATTAGGATCCTAGAGACATAGGGAACCTTGGGACATAAGGTCACTACAATCTATATAAAGGGGGCTCTATGTTCCGAAGAAGTCATCACCAATTCTGGGCAGAAACAAGTCACAGAGAATAGAAGTCAGAGCAAATAAACGCTTAGGGTATTCCAAATTTTGGGTAGTCTAATTCTTTAGCATTCTTCAATAGCTTTTGAGTATTGTAACCTTGAGTATTCATCATTATAGTGAGAAAACATTGGACGTAGGCTCATCTTTTTCGGGGCTGAACCACTATAAATCCCTCTCTCCTTATTTGCTTTGATTATTTACTTCAATTTACACAAGCCACATCTCTTAATTATTTATAAATTTATTGTTGATAAAACCTCCATCAACAGTTGGATTTGTAGTACAATATAAGAGCTAATACACTCACATATAATACATACTATTATGATAATGTACCAGCGATTACTTAATTTAATACGTCCCAAATTTTCCTCTCGTACAACACCTAGTTAAGGTCACCTACCTTTCGTATCATTTACATTCAGTACGTTGTAATCTCCTCTACGTGTATATAGAAATAACATTACAATTAATAAATTAAATAAGATAGAGCCTAACTATATATATATATATATATATATATATATATATATATATATATATTTATATATATATGGTTCCAATCCATGGATTTGGCAGCTAGACCTTCAAACTCAATTTCAAGTCCCGTGGCGTTAACCCAATTCACAGGTATATCTTAACATATATACGACGACTTAAGAGCGTAAAAAGGCATCATTTACTAACCATAGTCAATACTTTAACTTATTAACATTATAACTCCCATGAACTAGCTTCTACTCTCATATCCAAGGTTCTTTTACAAGTGAAATTAAGTTGGCACAAAGATTAAGATGTTTTATATATAATACACTCATGGTTATTATCACGACCGAAAATCCAAGGCCATGACTTTTAGTAAATTTAAGTGAAAATAGTGATAAACAAAAATTCTCAAAATTTTCAGAAAAAGTTGAGTACTTAAAATTTAAGTTTTAGTCCTCAAGAGTAAGTAAATTTTAATATTAGACCAACTCGATAAATTACAATATTATCTACTAATTTAAATTTCCAAGGCATTTTTAATTTTAAATTTTGAGACATGATAAATAATAAATTTTAGAAACTTTTTATTTAAATCATTTAGTTTAATGAAAGTGTTCAATTTAAAACCATATGCCCATAATTAAAATAATTTTCATAAAATCATTTCTATATCTAAGTACTCGATTAAATATCGAAATCATCCTCATACATCCACTCAGTAAATATATTACGTATGGCTAAATGAATTTGACTTAGAGAAAACGATACAGAGTATGAACCAACCAATGAAGATGACTGGAACTGCAAGCATACACCAAATATGCTTGCCAAGCAACACGAATATCTGTCACAGAATAATTTGACACCTGAAAGAGGAAGGAAGTAGGGGGGATGAGCACATGAATGCTCAGTAGAAAACTCAATTACCCTTTTTGGAAAATCCTTTTTAGTAATTCTCAATACAACTGCATGGTTAGTAGTTTTGGAAAACATCTTAATAAATATGGAGCATTTGAGACATATATAGAAAATCTTTACAGAAAATCATGCTCAAATAAAAATCATATATATATATATATATATATCCAGGTTAAAACAGATAGAAAACCATAATAAAACAAGCATAATGCACATCTGCATGGTTAATAATACCGAAAAGTATTTTTATAAATATCAAGTATTTAAACCATTTATAGAAAACCATGCTAAAATCAAATCAGATATCCAAGTCAAAACATATAAAAGTCTCAATTTAAATAAGTATAATGCACATCACATAAATCAACACATCACATGAGTCCTCATCCTCTCATCACAACTAGAGCAACTTATACTACATGTATTGAGTGCTCTCTGCCTGACATCTATCTCTGAAAAACCGGAGGGACACCCTTGTGTCAAATCCTACCGAACCGGAGGGGCACCAAATGCCTACGCCTACTGAATGGAGATAGTCAGAAAACAAACCCCGCGCGGGTTTACGGGCTCTCACCGAATGCAAGTGTACTAGTCCGCCTACTACAATACCGTGATGCCTAAGACGACTCTCATGCCTGATCGTATGAAATGTGTAATATATATAAAGTCTCAAACAACCATGTAGTGTTTTGACATCCTATACATGCTCTGATTTTTAGTTAAAATCCATTTTGTACTTTAAAAACCCAAAGTACATTTTCCATGGCTTTACCAAATTCCAAGTATAAAAACTTATACAAAACCATATTTAAAAAGATCTAGAGCAGTCTACAATGTTTCACAAATTCATAGTTCATCAAAATAACTATTCAAATAATTCAATTTAATAAAATCACGAAATTTCATTTTTCAAGATAAATTCCAATTTAAATGAAAATAATAGAAAACAAGGAAATTGAATCCCCTACCTCGAAATAGTAATTATGCTGAGTTAACCATGCTGGAAATATCCTCAATTGATTACTGGGTTGTTCGGACAGTCGTTTTCGAGTCTCGTCTCGTTCACTTGAAAAGTTGACTTTTCAAACGGAATTTCGGATTGAGAAACAGATGTCACTGCTGAATTTAGAACACCCAAAAACGTTGGTTTAGATATAAAGTTCGTCAAAAATGGGTCCCGGTACAGAACCGGCCCGTGGCACGCAAAACGGTACAATTCACGAGCTATTTCTCGAATTTCGTGTTACTTCAGAAAATAGTGATATTTTATATCAAACTTCATATCCCGACCTCACTGAGTCCAAATTCGAAGTCAGAACTCAGTTTCGAGGTCCCGAACTCTAAATGGGCTCAAAATCCGAAAATTATAAAAATACCACATTTTGAAAATATTTAGAAAAATACCACATTTTCATCCCGACAATTAACGATCTTCCAGTTATCGTTTTAACACTTAAAAATCATAAAATGTCATGTTTCAAACTCCTCTATCACGTGGTATAATTTTCTCGGGAAAAATAACTCAATTATGAAATAATTACGAAAATACCACAAAATTTAAATATTAAAATATTGCTACAGTAGAAAACTTCTCACCGGAGCCGAATTAGAGGCTGAGAGTGGTCGGAAAACAAAGCTGGAGCCGAGACGAATCCAGCGGTGGCGGTGGCACGGTGATCGGACGTCGGACGGCGGCACGGCGGGCAAAAAACCGTTCCGGTGGCGAAATCTTCCAGCCACGATTTCTCCGGCGACAGGTGGCGGTTCATGGCAGCAGCACCCGGCGCTAGTTCGTCGGCGTCTCCCGGTCACGGCGGACAGGTGCGTCTGGCATGGCGGCGGACGGTGGAGGCTCGGATGAAAAGTTTCCGTGGGTGGCTTCGGGAGGACCTCCGTGGAGAAGAAGAAGAAATGGGGGGGTTTTATGCAATTTTTCAAAACTGTAGCAGTGGGACATGTGGCACAATCTGATTCGACCTAAAAAATAAGTTTCTGAAATTCCACTTTGGCCACAATTTTAAAAGATTCTTTCATTTTAGTCCCTCCTTAATTACACTTTTGTCCCCAATTTGAAATTTCTTTTTCACTTTTTTCCCAAATGTATCTAGACATAATCTTGTCTAGATTCAACACCGAATTTTTTTTTTATTATTATTTTTATTTAATTAATCCAAAATACAAAATTACCAAAATGTCCTTGAAGTAAAATTACTTAACTACCCTTACAAAAAAATTTAGGATTTTACAGTTATTATCTATTTAGTTTTTGTAATGTAAATATTGAGAATCAGACTGAACTGTATCTACTTTAAAGATGCTCATGAACTGTATCTACTTTAAAGATGCTCATGGTAGATATACATAATGGATTATTAAACTAAATATAATTTTAGAATCCATCATGCCAAATTATCAGGAAAAAATTTGTTGAGAGAGAACCCGTGACTAATCTAGGTTCATTGTGTTTGACAATAAAGGATGTGATCACAGCCAGAATACTCTATGTATGATTAATGAGTTTTCACTCTGCTAATAGAAATAGAAGAGAAGAGCATATGTTCTATTTCATTTTGAGACCAAAACCCTAATAGTTATGTGTTGGATGGAATGTGCAACTATAAATTATACTCACACACTCTCGTGCAAGTACACATGGTCACAAGTAATATAGATTTAGGAGTTAAGAGTACCGAACCCATGATGGTTGATTATTAAGTCAATGCTAAATATTAAAATTGATCAATCCTAACTTTATCCAAATAACCGAAATATAAATTTTGAAGAAATAATATAAAGACAACTAAACTATCATGCAAAATGAATGAAAGCAGGCAATAAGAAAAATGTCTAGGTTTACTAATTCCCTAACCATCCTTTAAACACTCAATTTCCCAATTTCCCTTTTACATTAATTAATCCACTAGAGTTATCAACTGAGAATTCAAATGTATTCACAAACTCTTTTTCAAGACATAAGTGAAAATATCTAGACAAACTAATATGTTATTCCTAACATAAATTGACTAAATTCATTAAGTTTAATTATTCTCACACAAAGGTTGCACAAGTCACGTAGGTATATTCATATCTTATGCAAACTTACCCCAAACTAGGTAATCTTAAGTTATTCTACTTATGTCCAAACCTAAATTTCCCTTCCTAAGTTCATAAAGATTTTACTCATCAATCTATTTAGTGATTAATTAAATAGAAGCACTAAGTACAAGGCAAAACAAATAACTTAACAATAGATTTGATTAATAAAAGATGAGAGAAATAAATAAACACAAGATACTAAGTTGGTTCATATAGTAAAACTAGACAAGAAATATTTAGTTCATAATATAAATTGAGAACAATAATATATCAATACAATAGAATCAATAAATATAAATATCAAAGAGAAAATAGTTTTAAAATTCTTCCTCTTTGAAGAGTTTGAAGATGTTTATGGACGTTGTCAATCTCCTCAACTAAACTTGGTTTTTGTTCTCTTGAATCCTCCCTCAAAGATCACTCAATAATATCACTCTCTAAATATGAAAAATACAATATAAAACTCATAAGAAAATAAAGAAAAGAAGTTAAGACTAAACTTTAGTATTGATGTTGGGGAAGAAATCAAGAAATGGAGGCTTAGAACTTGTAATCTTTTTCTTCTTCCTCTTTTTCCTCTCCTTCCATGGCTGCCTCCATCTCCCTTTCTCTCTATCCCCACGTACCTTTTTCAACCCCAAAGATAGGGTTTTAAAGAAGAGATTAATGCAAACCTAAGGCAAGTGAAATTTGGACCCTTAGATCGTTAAAAAATTGATCTTGTCTGTTAATTTTTGACTCAAGACGTAGGAGGTGGCACTACGATGCCTCTTTTTTAGCACTGTAGTGCCACTTTCTGCTAGTTTGGCATCTCAATTTCCGGCTGTGCCATTTCTTCTTTTGAGTTCCGATTTGTGTTATTTTTATTGTGGTACGACCGTATCAGATTGAACTTCAATTCTAATCATTTGAAAGACCCATTTGTAAGGCACAAATTCAACTCAATTCACATCAACTAGCTCTATTTTATTCTCCTATGTGAAAAACAAGCAAAACAACAAGAAAAAAACTTAAAATAACTTAATATAAATAAGAACATAGCAAAACTTAAGACAAATTAATACTTAATAACTCTAATTTTATGGTCTTAACATTATGTCCTTATATACTAGTAGCCAATAGAGATCTCCTCAATCCTTTTTGGACTAGAATTAGGTAATCACACATTAACAATCTATACTTAATTGGTAATTTCTTAAGCTCATAATTAGATCACTTAATCAGTCCCACTTAATTAGATAGTCCTAATATATAATTATTATAAAAAATTGTGGTCCATATATTAGGTAAACTTGTAACCCACTAATCTCCCACTTGGGCTACATGGGTTTTTTCTGAGACAATTATATAATAAAAACTTGAGTGCGCATTTTATTATTGCCCATTAAGAAAATACTCCTCAAGACAATCTAAACCATCTTGTATATCAACATAAACCAAAACGGCCTTCATTGTACTTAGGGAGGCAACTAAACCTATTAATAATTATCAAATCAATACACACAATGACACAGATCAAATATGGATATATGGCATAGAAATTACGCAAAAAGTGATTTTACATGCCTATTTCCATTTGGTTCTACTTTATAATTCTAACGAATCAACCTTATTTTTCACTTTATGCAAAACCACAACTTTATGCAAAACTGCAGATAGAAAGAAAATAAAATATAAAGTCAGAGTATAAAAGAAAACTACCACTTTATTGATGTCAAATAATAAATGTGTCTATTATAAGAGAACTCTAAAATCAAACTCCTACTAATTCTGAACATCTTTAAATGGTATAATACCCATATGAGCAGTGTGCTTATGAAATACATTAGGCGTTAGACCTTTGGTGAGCGAATCCGTTAATATGGACTTAGTGCCGATATGTTCTATAAACACTAGGTGACTCTGAACTCTTTCTTTAACAACTAGAAACTTAATGTCTATGTGTTTAAACTTTGACAAGCTTCTATTGTTATTTGAATATAGAACATTGACTCTATTATCATCATAAATCTTTAATAGCTTTTTAATGCTATTGATAATTCGCAGCCCAGTGATAAAATTCTGCAGCCATATCTCTTGATTCGATATCTCATAACAAACTATAAACTCTGCCTCTATAGTGGAAAAAGCTATGAACGTTTGCTTAGTACTCTTCCATGATACAGCTCCTTCGACAAGTATGTAAATAAGTCTGAAGTGGATCTCTTACTATCTAGGCATCCATCATAATCGAAGTCGAAATACCCCACGATCTCCAAATAATCAGATCTCTGATAAGTGAACATGCAATCTTTTGTTCTCTGTAAATATCATAAAACTCTCTTTGTTGTTGTTTAGTGATTTATACAAGGGTTGCTTAAATATCTATCTAACACTCCAACTATGTACGCTATATCCAGATGTGTATACACCTGAGCATATATCAGACTCTCTATTTCAGATGCATAAGGGATATTCTATATTTTTTTTAGCTTCAAACTCATTCTTGGGGCATTGAATGAGATTGAATTTATCACTCTTAGCAATAGGTGTGTCTCCTGGGGCACATTTATTCACGTCAAATCTATTAAGCACCTTTGCAATATAGCTATTTTGTGATAGCCCAAGTGAGCGATCTTAATGTATTTTAATCCCTAATACAAAAAAAGCATCCCCAAGATCTTATATCTCAAATATATTTGATAGAAACCTCTTAGTTTCGTGCAATAAGCCTTTATCATTGCTTATCAAAAATATGTCATTGACATATAAAACCAAGAAGATACATTTGCTTCCATTGAACTTGTGACATATACATCCACTTACTGAATTTTCCTCAAAACTAAATGAGGAAATAACTTGATGGTACTTATGATACTATTGACGGGATGCTTGTTTGAGACTATAGATAGATTTCTTTAGTTTACAAACCATAAACTTTGGATCTCCATTTATAAAGTTTTCTGGTTGTACCATATAAATCGTTTTCTCAATATCACTATTGAGAAACGCAGTCTTTATATTCATCTGATATAGCTCCAAATCAAAATGAGCTACTAGTGCCATAATTATTTTGAAAGAGTCTTTTGAAGAAACTGGAAAGAAAGTCTATTTATAAACAGTGCCTTTTTTTTGAGTGAAACTCTTGGTAATTGAGCTTTATATCTCTCGGTATTTCTTTTCGAATACCTTTTGGTTTTAAAAATCCATTTACAACCAGTGAGTTTCTTTCCTACTGGTAATTCAACAAGTTTCCAAACGTCATTGTTTTTCATAGATTTCATCTCATCCTCTATGGCAGTAATCCACTGTTGGGATTTTGAACTTTGTTTGGCTTGAGTGAAATTGATTGGATTATTTTCTACTCCTATATCAAACTCATGTTCTAGGAGATAGATGATGTAATCATCCAAAATCTTGTTTCTCATTTCCCTAGTAGATCTCCTTAATGGTACTTTCTCTTGAGGTTGCTCTTCAGGAGCAACTTCCTTATATGGAATAGGGAGTTGTAGAATATTGTCTTGAATTTCCGGATTTACTTCTTGAATAATATCAAGCAAAGGAGTATGATCACCTTCTATAAAAACTATAGAAAGAGAAACAAATTTCTCCTGAAAAATAATATCCCTTACATTTACTTCCTCCTCCTCTAAACTCAACATCCTCAAGGAATTTTGCATTACTTGTCTCGAAAAAAGACCTATTAGAGGGATCATAGAATTTGAAACCTTTGGACCTTTCAGTATAGCCAACAAAATAGCAGCTTATAGTTCTCAAGTCCAGTTTCTTTTCATGTGGCCTGTATGACCTTGCCTCAGCTGGACAATCACAAATATGTAAGTGCCTAATGTTAGGCTTCTTGCCTATCCATAGTTCATATGAGGTTTTAGCTACTAACTTGTTAGGTACTCTGTTGAGTATATAAACTGTAATCTTAAGTACTTCTCCTCAGAGTAATTCAGATAAAGAGGAATAACTTATCATGCTCCTCATTATATCCTTAAGTGTTCAGTTTTGTCGCTCAATAATACCATTTACGCTACGTTTTCCTGGCAATGTGTATTATAGGACGATTCCATCTTCCTCTAGGTATTGGGCAAAGGGTCCTGGACATTGTTTACCAGATCCATCATACCTATCATAGTATTCACTACCACGATCGGATTTGACGGCTTTAATTTTCTTGTTGAGTTGATTTTCAACCTCGGCTTTGAGAAAATAAAAATGATAAAGTATAAACTATTCACAAAAGTGAGAAAGTGTCATGATTCTAAATTTGTTTGTCTCCCCAAAACACGACGTCTGTCGAGCACGATTAAAAATGGTCAAGCTCTTTGATTGAGCAGAACTCTTTAATTGAGCAGTGTTGACAGAGAATCTTAATAATTTTAGATATGCGACATCATAACTAAGATTAATTCTGATAAACGAGTCTTTTTTTTCATTACGAAGGTATTATTTTGACCCCATGGGTATAAATATCCTTTGTAGTTTTTTTTTTTAAGAGTTAAAAATTTGTACTTTTTGTCCTTATTTTGTTCACTCTAAGTTAGTCCAAATGATATTTTTCATAAATATTTCAACTTTTTAAAAACAAAATAAAAATAATTTAGGTCTAAGTTTGTTATTTTTTTGGGAAATAAATTCACATACATTTTTTTTTTTTGTAGAAATCAAAACTCAGAATTTAAGTTATTTAAGTTGCAAGAAACTTGAGGATTTTTTTTTTTTAATAGTTAACTCTAAAAGTACATTTTGAAAATATTGTAAAAGACACTTATATGTTTGAAATTGTACAACGAGTATTAACGAACTCCACTTGATAACATAATTTCAATTAATGTCGTCTTTAGCCCTCGGAAATGTACCCTAATCACATTTTTGGCCTTAATCATTCCATATTCAACTTGAATCCTTCTAAAATTGGTGGTATTTTTTTTCCCTTTAATATTTATGAGTCTTTATTATCGTGTATTCACAAAGGCGCAATTGCCGCTGAGCACTGAAGTAAGGAACAAACTCGGTGTTAATTTATAGAGAAAAATTGGTCGATTACCTAATTCGAGAAAATGAAACCTTAATATGTTAATTAGATCTCTACATATTTGTGTGTTTGAGACTATTTAGTCTAACTTAAAAAAAAAAAAAAAGATTTAAACCCATTTGAAAAGAATCTCATTCTTCCCCAGAAGTGGAAGAATAAGAAGGAAAACAAGTGTATCGATACATCCTTTAAAACAACCACAAATCCCGTGAAAGTCAGTTTTATTTTTTTATCTTCGATTTCTGAAAAACAACCACAAAGTCAGTAAAATTAAAGTTGATGTATACTTCTTTATATATGATTTTCAACCATGACATAGAGAATCCATATGCCTGTCTTCTATATATATATATTGCTCTGATTAAGTAAAACACCCATATTAGAGGAGATTAATTCAGAGCATTCTATGAGCTATTCATTTTACTGATTTATTCAGTTTGTATAAAAGTTATTCATTTGAAAGCAAAAATCTCCATCTTTAAAGCTAAGCTTGAATTAAACCCATCTTACTAAAAGACCCTCTTTTCCCTTAGTCCTCGATCGTTGCATTTTTTTTTAACTCCATAAGTCAAGATTCGTTATTGATATTGTAATAACCCAGTTTTTTTAAGAGTAATACGGCCATTTGACAAGATTTTTTTTAAAAAAAACTAATTAAATATATACATATACATTACACACATTCTCTCTCCCCTTCGTCCCCCCCCTCCAGATTCAATCCCCCTCTCTGTTCTCTCTCGTTCACTCTCAGCCGAAGGACAACGAAAGACCGCCGAGCAGTCACTGGCCGTCGTCCGGCCAGCCCAACCCCCGGCGAACCTCCAGCACAGCTTCGCGATGCCCGTGCCACCGGTCCTGAGCCACCAAAGTGTAATAGTCGTCGGAAAATGCTATTTTTGGCCGCAGGAAGTTTTGATTTCCGACGATGATTCTAGCCATCGTTTGACCTCAAACTGGGCCCATTGGATTCGTATCGTCGCAAGGATCGTCAAGATATATATTTCACGATCCCATTTTGCCCGGATTGAAAGTTGCCATTTTTGGGTGTTTTGAGTTTTAAATTTTAGTTTTTAATCCAACCGTTGATTTCGTTTTTGTTGTCATTTTTAGAATGTATTCAAAAGATTGAGAAGTTTGATATATATATATACTGACTATATTTAGTGATTGGCACGAAAATCATTATCTAACGGCATAGATTTTGTCTAGTTTTGTATGTCATCGGTCCGGTGTCGGCCTAGACTCGAATTAGTCGAGTTATATATCTAATTTAGCTATTTTGGACATTAGAAATTCAATGAAGAAGTCCGTTCATTGATTTGTTTTGAGTACAGGTTATTTTTAGATATATTAAAATAGGGCCGTTATGCAGCCCATTTTTCTATAAAATTTAATTAATCATTTTATTAAAAACCAGAGCATCATTTGAACTTAAATTACTGCATGGCTACTTTTACACATCAGTTCAGAGTACACGTGTCATAAGATTACACATGAGTCCCAGGTTAGCATCATGGGGTTTTTACAGTATGGCGTTGCGGCTTCACCGATGGTGCAGAGTCTGTGAATCCGCGTGGGGTATTTCTTCTGATTACCTACTCATTTGGCAGGCGTAGGCAATGCAGTTGCCCCTCCAGGTTTGGTAGGTGACACACGGGTGTCCCCTCTGGTTATGGATTAGGTGTCAGGCTGGTTGTCTGGCACACATAGTGCCAACACCCTGGTTTCCATTGATGAGAGGTGGTGAACTCATGGGTATAAGTAGATTTGTATCATGTGTTTGTGGACTGATTGATTTTTCGATATCACATTCTCTATATATCTATATATGTATATATATATATATGATGACGGACTATTGATTTTGGATAACATATTTATATATATATATATATA
>JXTB01000016.1:158129-272426 GCA_002914805.1 Parasponia andersonii
AGAACTTCAAACGATTTGAGGACTAAAATGAAAATCCAAGTATTTGATTTTCTCTAAATTTTGTAAAATTCTTTATTTATATTAATTTACACTCAAAATTATCAAAAAGTCACGGCCTAGGATTTGAGTTATGACAAAATTAGTATCAGAGCATGGCTTCAGATCCGTTTGGGATCATGCCTATGTTAATTTTTAGTGTTTAAAAATATTTTAGAAATGGTTTTGACAAATTCCTTATACAACACTTAGGAATTGGCTAGATAAGTTGTTTTGCTCTTGTTCCTTCCAAGTCCTCTCTTAAACTTCTTCAAGGTGAGATTCTGGTATTTTTGGGATGGTGATTCCCCAAGAATTTAGTCTCGGATATGTCAGGTTGGCATGAGACTATTGGTTTCCGCTCTTAGTGTAATCATTCATTTCAAATGGACACTTGTTCTTGTACTCTCCCATCCATTGAGGTTGTAGGCTACATGAACCTCTTGAGTTCTAAGGTAGTAATTCGATATCTTGCACTTTGGTTGTTGTGCTTTGTCTTTCTTGTGGATCGACTTTGTGTTGTCTCTCGGGTTTTGTTATCGCTTTTGTTTACAGTAATTGATTATGGTTGTATTTTCTTGGGGATTTTTGCTTGTGATACATTGGTTTGGTGCTTGTACTTTAACTGATATGGCTCGACTCTATTAGTACTTATGAGATTGAGACCTTATTTTCTTGGGAAGTGATACATTCGTGATTACCTAGTTTGGATGCATCGTGACTTAGTTCTATATTTAAGTGTTGTATTGGTGGTACTTTTTACATAATATGCTCATTGATTGAGTGAATAGTTTGATATTTTGAGATATTATTTAACTATGGAAATTGCATTTCTCCAGTTTCATCAAGCTTTGATATTGCGGTTATTTGAATGAAAACTCTTGACTTGTTGAGAGTTTGGTTGAATTTGAAAACTGAGTTATTTGGTTCGGGAACTTTTGAAAATTTCAAATTGACAATTAATGTTTTAAATAATGTAAACCCTTGTACTTGACCAAAGTGATAAGTTCGTATTCATAGAGACCATGAAAATTTTAAACTCGAGCATTGGTTAGGTAAGAGTAACACATTTCTTTCAAGGAAGGTATTGTATTAAACTAATATGCTACTTTGAGACTAAACCTTGCAAAGTCACCTAATCTAATTGTATACTAGTAATGTTTTGATTTATAATTAGAAGTATTGATTTGAAAGCTCTCTAGACCAAGGTACTTTGTTTCTATAAATGTATATACATAAGTCAATTTTTTTTTTTTGAGTTCCATTTTTTTAAACCTTGGACTTAGGAGATTACTAGACATTTTTCAATCCCTACTTAATACTTGATTTAAGATTTAATGAATACTTTCACAAGTATGCTTGGAAAATGAATGTAAGTTACTTAAAGAAAAGTTTTGAATAAAAATATTCACAAGTTTGGTCACTCAGTATACTTTGGTGTAGATTGAAAATGATTTTCGGAAAAAATCTTTAACTTCGCACGTATGTTTGAAGGTTTATACCTGTGATTTTTGTAGAATATATTGCTTAGAGAATGGAAATTGATATGACTACTTGGGTAATAAAAATCCTCATTTGGTTAAAATGATTGAATTAGAAATTTTGATTTAAATGCTGTGAAGTTTATCACTTATGCCTGGTGCGTTTGATGGTACAAATTACGTATTTCTTCTAAGCTTGCTTTGATGTGGGTTACCTTGTTGGTTAATACATGATCCCTTGGTATTTGTTAGATTCTTTAGTATAATGATTCATGTTAACTTGATTTTCTGTGGTGAGAATAAAATTTCATTAGAGTCATGCAGAGTTTGTGTTAATTGGACTCTGAGCATGGTGTAATTGGTTTGGACCAATCTCCCAGTGTTGGGAAAAACTTGGGAGGAGAATGAAATTTTGATTTGAAAATTAATAAATGGCACTGAGTTACAAGTCTTGACTTTGTATTTGATAAGTTTTGAGTTATGCATATTAGTGTGTGATTTTGTTCTTGAAAATTTGGTTATAGCTTCCAAATTCATATAGCCTATATATGTTAATTAGTTTATTATGTCTAGTATAAATCTCCAATAACTATTAATATTTATTTTGAATGATTAAGTGAGAATTGGAGTTTGTTTTACTCGCTTTGAGGAAATATTTTGACAATGCTTCATACTTTAATATTTTCTAAATCACCCCAATTCCCCTTAAAAAAATGTGAACTTTCAAACTTTTTGAGAAACTTACTTGATTACTTTGGAAAGTATTTTATAACTCTACAAAGAATACCACATAGTATTTAGTTATGATTTGGATTGAGGCCTAAATGTTTTATTAGTTTTGAAAGAAAAAAAAATCGACCATGGTAATTTAAATATAGCCTCATTTGTTATTTTACTGAATAAGGGTAGTTTACATAATAAATGTTCGTTTGTTGATTGTGGAAAACATGTTAATGTCTTTTCATGCATTCCATATTTGTTTTACTAAATGGTTACTATGTATAACTCAACTTTATAGATTAATGCTTGAGACTATTAAAGATTTTCATCATATATGCATGGAATGAGACTTTTTCTAAATGTTGATGTTAAGTTGGATTTAAATCCCTTATTTTGTTTAAACTATATATAGCATGGTTATTGTTATATGACTAATAATAATTGGATTAAGACTACTCATGGATTTTACTTAGAGTAATTGGACTCTACCTCTATGTTGTGAAAGGGTACTTAAAGTTCAGGTTTGGTTTACCTTTGGCCAGGGAGAAACTATATTGTGAACTAGTGAAGTATTCCTACGCCCCAACACTTTTTACATTCGATGTTTTCAAAATTATTTTTATTAAAAAATTGAAGTGAGGTTACATAGGAGACAGACGTTACTCGAGGATGGTACCAGACAACCTATCCTATTAGAACCTTATTTCTGGGACGTTAAGTGTCGATTTCAGTTGTCATATGCATATTTCCAGGATATTGGATTGCGTCCATAGAGTTTTTCTTTATATCAAAGACTTGTAGAGTCTTTGGATTAGCATCGCTTTGGTTTTTTTTAATGAGATTTTATACTAGATAAGAGATTTGAAATACTTTTGAAATTTCTCATGTTTGGATGCTTGCATTTGAGATTGAAGTTTGCACTAATATTGTGTACTGGTAATTTTCTGTTTGCGTGTTCTAGTCTTGTCTTTGACTAGAAGTGATTTGTGTTTTATATTATTCCTTGCTCTAATCAGAGAGCAGAAAATAGTTGTGAACCACTGAACTCCCTTTTTAACGTTCGACTTCTAAACATGTTTACCTTGTGTGGTGTAACAAAAAGATTTTGTTCTTTGTCTTAAACTCTATTCGATCATGTTCTATGCCTGAAAGGTGACTCTTGATAGAGTTATTGACTCGGAGATTGTCTAGGTCAAGGCTCTAGCTGCAGACAAATAGGTACGTCCCAGGAGATTGTTGATCTAGTTTGATCAGAGGGACGGTATTCTTATATCTAACATTTGGCCTGTTGTTCTAATTTGGTGCCATACAATCAGTATTCAGAGTCTTGTGTTTTCGGCTTCTAGCTATAGTTGTCATTGTTATCTTTTCATCACTCATATACTTGAGGTTGTCGTTTCCAACTATGGGTGTTCAGATTCTTGTACCTATTGTTGAGCTATCTTATAAATTCTGTATATCTTCGTGTATGTCCTTATACCATACCATTGTGGGATTTGGTATGTTGGCGGGATTTTGATGCCAAGTGAGTACTATCTGTTTCACATGCTTTTGTTGACTAGTATTCAGTTAATAGTCTTAAATTCCTTAGTCAACTGCTTACTACACTTCCAGTGACTATTTCTTACGATCTTGTTCATACTCTAATTTTGTACTTGAATTTCGAGACGAAATTCTTATAAGGAGGGGAGAATATAATAACCCAGTTTTTTTAAAGGTAATATAGTCATTTGACCAGATCTTTCAAAAAAAAAGTAATTATATATATATATATATATATATATATATATATATATATATATATATATTACACACACACACTCTCTCTCTCTCGCTCACTCTCGGCCGAAGGAGAACGAAGGACTGCCGAGTAGCCACCGGCCATCGTCTAGCCAGCCCAACCCCCAGTGAACCTCCAGCATAGCTCTACGATGCCCGCGCCATCAGTCCAGAGCCGCCGAAGTGTCGTAGTCGCCAAAAAATGCTATTTTTGGCCGTGGGAATTTTTTATTTCCGATGATGATTCTGGCCACCATTTGACCTCAAATTGGGCCCGTTGGATTCGTATCGTCGCAAGGATCGTCAAGGTATATATTTTACGATCTCATTTTGCCCGGATTAAAAGTTACCATTTTTGGGTGTCTTGAGTTTTGAATTTTAGTTTTTAATCCGACTGTTAGATTTCGTTTTTGTTGTCATTTTTGGAATGTACTCAAAAAATGGAGAAGTTTGATATATATATTAACTATATTTGGTAACCGGCACGAAAATCAATATCTAACGGCTTAGATTTTATCTAGTTTTATATGCCACCGGTCCGGTGTCGGCCTAGACCCAAATTGGTCGAGTTATATGTCTAACTTAGCTATTTTAGACATTAGGAATTCAATGAAGAGGTCTGTTCATTGATTTGAAGCTTCGTTGAGAAGTTGATGTTTCCCCAAGTGAGCGATCGAGGGTGTGGAATTAGTTCCTAACCCTCCGAACGATCATCGAATCGATACCTTGAGCATCTAATAGTGTGGTATCACTATTCTAGTAAGGTAGAGATTCAGTTACCTTTCTTTTATATTGTGTTTGAATAAAACTTATTTTCTGCAATATATGAGAACAAACGTGACTTTAGAACTTTTAAATATATGTAATAGAATTGAATGGTATGATTTATGTATTGGATTTCTCTGGGATTTTTTCTGAGTGCAGGTTATTATTGGATATGTTAAAATAGGGCCATTATGCAGCCCATTTTTTTACAAAATTTAATTAATCATTTTATTAAAAACCAGAGCATCATTTGAACTTAAATTACTGCATGGCTACTTTTACACATCAGTTCAGAGTACACGTGTCATAGGATCACACATGAGTCCCAGGTTAGCATCATGGGGCTTTTATAAGTGTGGCGTTGTGGCCCCACCGATGGTGCAAAGTCAGTGAACCTGCGCGGGGTATTTCTTCTAATTACCTCCCTATTTGGCAGACATAGGCAATGTGGTTGCCCCTCCAAGTTTGGTAGGCGACACACGGGTGTCTCCTCCGGTTATGGACTAGGTGTCAAGCAGGTTGTATAGCACACGTAGTGCCAACACCCTGGTTTCCATTGATGAGAGGTGGTGAACTCATGGGTATGAGTAGATTTGTGTCATGTGTTTGTAGACTGGTTGATTTTTCAATATCATGTTTTCTATATATCTATATATGTATATATATATATATATGTATGTGATGACGAACTATTGATTTTGGATAACATATTTATATATATATATATATATTCAGTTATATATATATATATATATATATATATATATATATAGACTATCAGCTTTGAAAATGAATATGTATAAGTACATAAACATGGTTTTGCAAAAAAGGTGTTTTTGGACTAAACTGACCATGTAGGGGCTATTCATCACTTAAAGAGCTTTTACATGAGGTAACAGATTTTCTACTGATCTCTCGAGCTCACCCCTCTTATTTTGTCCCCTTTTAGGTGATTATTCATTCGAGTCGGTTGTCCCATTGGCTAGGCAAGTCGCTTGACTTACGCTTGTCGTTCTATCCTTCTTCGGTTGGTCCTTCTACCTTGTTTTATTCTTTCTTCCTTAGGTCTATCTATGTGGCCAAGTTTCTTGTTCCTAATAAGTGATTGTATGAGGACGTATTTTCTACTATTCGAGAATCTGGGGTATAAATGGGATATTATTGTTCCCAAGGAGCATATTTTAAAGTTTTAAGTACTTGGAATTTTGACAAGATCTGTAAGTTAGATTTTAGATATTCGAGTTAAAGAATTGAAAAACCTATTAAGTCAACATTGTATTTCTCTTAAACTAAGATTTGTATAACTTAATTATATTTTCCTGATATTAAATCGGTGTATCTATTTTTGTAAATTAAACTAAATATGAACCTCTTTTATATAGAACTTCAAACGATTTGAGGACTAAAATGAAAATCCAAGTACTTGATTTTCTCTGAATTTTGTAAAATTCTTTATTTATATTAATTTACACTCAAAATTACCAAAAAGTCATAGCCTAGGATTTGAGTTGTGACAAAATTGGTATCAGAGCACGGCTTCAGATCCGTCTGGGATCATGCCTATGTTAATTTTTAGTGTTTAAAAATATTTTGGAAATGGTTTTGACAAATGCCTTATACAACACTTAGAAACTGGCTAGATAAATTGTTTTTGCTCTTATTCCTTCTAAGTCCTCTCTTAAACCTCTTCAAGGTGAGATTCTGGTGTTTTTGGGATGGTGATTCCCCAAGAATTTAGTCTCAGATGTGTTGGGTTGACATGAGACTATTAGTTTCCGGCTTTAGCGTAATCATTCATTTCGAATAGACGTTCGTTGTTATACTCTCCCGTCCATTCAGGTTGTAGGCTATGTGAACCTCGTGGGTTCTAAGGTAGCAATTCGGTATCTTGCACCTTGGTTGTTGTACTTGGTCTTTCTTGTGGATTGACTTTGTATTGTCTCTCGGGTTTTGTTATCGCTTTTGTTTGTAATAATTGATTATGGTTATATTTTCTTAGGGATTTTTGCTTGTGATACATTGGTTTGGTATTTGCACTTTAACTGATATGGCTCAACTCTATTGATATTTATGAGATTGAGACCTTATTTTCTTGAGAAGTGATACATTCGTGATTACCTAGTTTGGATGCATCGTGACTTAGTTCTATGTTTGAGTATTTGTATTGGTGGTACTTTTTACATAATATGCTCATTGATTGAGTGAATAGTTTGATATTTTGAGATATTATTTAACTATGGAAATTGCATTTCTCTAGTTTCATCAAGCTTTGATATTGCGGTTATTTGAATGAAAATTCTAAACTTGTTGAGAGTTTGGTTGAATTTGAAAAGTGAGTTATTTGGTTCGGGAACTTTTGAAAATTTCAAATTGACAATTAACGTTTTAAATTACGTAGACTATTGTACTTGAACAAAGTAAAAAGTTCGTATTCATAGAGACCATGAAAATTTTAAACTCGAGCATTAGTTAGGTAAGAGTAAATCTAAGATTTCTTCTCGATTTTAAATATGAGATTTCTTCTCATATCTAGATTTGTATAATAACCAGTTTTTATTTTGTTTTCTTTTTCACGTGCATAGATCTCAATTGGTAATGACCTCATATAGTATACTCACCAAAAATGCAACCATGAGTAAGTATTAAAGGCAATAGATTATTAGCGGTCCTTATTATTTCTTTCTCTTGAAGAATTAGGATAACTCACATATTTATTCTTAGTTATGTTTGTGATTTAATTTTTCGTCTCTTTTCTTTGAAGAGTTTGAAATTGTAATTCTTATACTTATGTTGTAATTTGAAATTTTTTGTTTTGATTAATAATATTCTCTTAAGGAGCTGGTCTATATCAAAAAAAAAAATATGATTCTATTTGCTTGGATCAGGAATGGTAAATTTGTATGCTTGGGATTCAAGTACATAAAGCACTAATTGATTTGGATTGCAAATTGCAAATCCGTCCTTTATCCTCTTTCTCGATTGAGATATATTGGTTCAATTTTTTGTAATTATCTGATGGTTTTTTTTTTTTTTTGGGCTACTAAAGTCTAATGCGTCTCTCTTTCCTTTTTTTTTTTTTAGTTGTTATTGCTTCAACTTTTTTTTTTATTGCATTTGTTTTTGGGAGTATGTTCAATGCCGAGCTAGAGCACTTTGGAATTTTTGTAATTAAAGCTAGTTTTAAATTTTTAATAATGCCAAAAGAGACGGAGAGTGTAGGGAGGATGTAGAGTGGGAAAGGGCATTTGAAATTACAATAGTGCCCATGGCCATGTTTAAATGTTGTGTGGTTTATGTCATTTTTTAACATTATTTATGCTAACAACCTATTAACATATTCTAAAATAACAATTTTTAATAATTTCAATTGATTGTGTTGAGTGCGATTTACCTCAAAAACTCCTTTGGAGGTTTTGGGCCAAAAAAAATATTCTCTTGTGGAGGGAGTAAGGAATTTCTGACTTTTTTTGTACAAATCAAATCCAATTACTTAGGAGCTAGACACTAGAAATATAGACCATCCGAGTGTTCCACCGGAATCGTAAGAACAAAACTTGCTTAAAGCCAATAAAGACTGATTTTTAAACACACAAAAAAATTTCAAAAGAACAAATATCAGTTTAGATTAATCATGATCCAATTAATTGACAATATACAATAAGTCAATACGTATACATTTACTGCCGAGTGAATGATAACAACTCAATGCTGGGCCAGTATAGGTAATTATTGTCGTTACATATTCACTGAAATACGTAAAGTTATCATAACTCCATAATGGGATTGTCCATATAGTTTACATGTTTTTGTTTTGGGATAGGCTCGATTACATGTCTTATTTATTCCCTTTGACTCGTCATTAATGATATAAATATGAGCAATGCTAGAACCTAGGAAGCCTACGGATACTTATTTTAAATAGTAGCATCTCTATTTTGAGATGAGATGGGAGGTGACCTAAAATCTTGTCATAACATTGAAACGAAAAAAAAAAAAAAAAAGAAAGTTTTTACACTTGATGGATATCTACATTCTACTAATAGCTGATAAAAGATTCTCACTCCTAAAATTTATCAAAACTACCATCAATTTTTTGTCACATTCACCTATCTCAATTCATCTAAACATTATAATTAAAATGCCAAAATCTTCTTCTCCTCCTGCAATGGAATATGATACTCCATGCTCCTTTAGCATTATCTTCAATGAATTTTTATCGCGATTGAAGTCAAAAGAGATGAGTCATCGTTATCAAATTTGGTTTTTCAATCTCATTTTCAACTGAGATCGAGTTCATTTTCAAATAGTATCAAAATTTCACCCGACGATGGGAATGCTAGGTAAGTTCAGATTTCTAATTCTTTTGTTAAAAAGTGTCTACTTTCATAAATTAGTTATAATTTATCTCATATTTATTTCAAATCTGATAATGCTTTGGAAAAAGTGATTCTAATAGTACTTCATTTTTTTTATGTGGAAGTATTATAAATAGATTGCATATATGTACAAGTCGACTTAAATATATTGTATATATGTACAAGTCGACTAGCACTAACTTAGTGAGCAGAAGAGAGACAGAGATTAAGTATTAAGTTCGGAGTTCAATTCACAAAGTGCATGAGTTATTTTTTTTTATTTGTAATAAGTGATGGTTATTAATTAAATTTGATTTTTTAGAAAAAATAATAATAATTATTAGTCGAGTCTTATTTTTTTAGAAAAAAAATATTACATATATATAAATATATATATATATATATTATAAGTACCATGTACTTATATAAAGAAAACGAAAATTATATACTTGTTTTTTTTTTTTTCTTTTTCTTTTTTCTTTTTTTGAGTAAAGACAATATGGTAATACTCCCATGTTCCATACAAAAAAGGAGTAAATATCCAAACAACGTCCAACAAATTGAAACCGTGTTAAGCATTATCACATCCCATTAAAAGACAGAATTAAAATTAAAAAAAAAACATAATTATCCCGCTTTTGATGGCAAAAAAACAGTGTAATTACAATTGTTTTTTTTTTTTTGGGGGGCGTAATTATGTAATTGTGTATGACAAACATATTTAGGTCTCTTTCTGCGTCATTTATAGTCCAACCATCTGTCGAATTAAATTATGAAATCCTAAAAACACATTAAATTTTCCTAAGTGGCCATCCCATTCAACCCAATACAATAGTGAACAATTTAGCTAGCCACTAGTCATTAGTGTTTGACTACTAATTTCATCAATTTAGTCAAACTCTAAAGAGTCAATAAATTATTTATTCTGTCCCGAATAAAAAATAATTAATTAAACAAATATATAAACAAAACAAAGTCGTCAATTGTTTCCTTAAAACCCATTTACTCGTGGGTGTCACTAATTTGAAAAAGTATATTCCCTTTCAAAAATAACACCAACATTTTCTTTTTTTTTTTTTTAAAGAATATTATCTAATATTTATCTTCATTATTTCAAAAAAAAAAATGTCTTTTTCGTTTTTGTAAAATTAAAACAATTTATGTTTCAAAGGAGGTGGTTAGCTCTTGCCCGCCTTCTTCTCCGCTGTGCCCTTATCAGTTTCATGTACGGAATCTATCATAATCCTCTTCGTATCAGGTTTTATATATATATTATATATATATATATATATATACAGATCCACACACGTATATATTAATCTCATTTAGATTTTTCGTGATGAAAACAAAATTAAATTAGAAAAAGAGTGAGAGAGAGAGAGAGAGATAATTATCATAATCATCAACGGTGGATGAAGTATTAAGAATCGTAACAATGGTTTGGATTTGAAGAAGAAGAATATTATCTCTCTAGGGTTTCAGTTGTTTCTGGCGAATACCCAGAAGCCCATTCTTCGTCTTCTTCACTGGTTTTTTTTTTTTTTTTTTGGCAGGATTCTCATACTCTGAGAAAAGTCCAGATGAGGGAAAGAGCAGGAGGAGAGAGAAACCGCTTGGATTACCGGCTATGGCAGGCCTGCGCCGGACGCTTGGTCCAGGTCCCTCCCGTGAACTCGGCTGCGTTTTACTTTCCTCAGGGCCACGCCGAGCACTCTCACGCCAACGGCGTCCATTTCTCTGCCGCCGTTGCCGGGATTGGGGTTCCGGCAATAATTCCCTGCCGAGTCGCTGCCGTGGACCTCATGGCGAGTTCTGAGACCGATGAGGTTTTCGCGAAGATTAGGCTCGTCCCTCTGATGAGAAACGAGGAGGTCGATCTCGATGATGATGGCGGCGCCGCCATCGGAGGCGGCGGTGGTGGGCTGGAGGGTAATCCGGAGAAACCTACTTACTTCGCGAAGACGCTAACTCAGTCGGACGCGAACAATGGCGGGGGTTTCTCGGTTCCGAGGCACTGCGCGGAGACGATCTTTCCGCCGTTGGATTACGAGGCGGATCCGCCGGTTCAGACGGTGGTGGCGAGGGATGTTCATGGGCAGGAGTGGAAGTTCAGGCATATCTACAGGGGAACCCCTCGGCGCCACTTGCTGACTACTGGGTGGAGCACTTTCGTCAACAACAAGAAGCTGGTGGCGGGGGACTCGATTGTGTTCTTGAAGACTGACAGTGGCGAAATCTATGTCGGGATTAGGCGAGCCAAGAGGGGAGGAGGCGGAGGCGGAGGTGGCCATGACTCTGGTTCAGGGTGGAACTATGGGAACTGCGTTTCGTCGTTTGGGCGTTTCTCTCATGAGGAGAAGAAGCTGGCTCGGAATGGTTATGGGGGCGGCGGCGGCGGTGGTGGTAATATGAGAGGGATGGGGAAAATAAGGCCTGAAGCTGTTATTGAAGCCGTGACTCTTGCGGCCCGTGGCCAGCCATTTGAAGTCGTTTATTACCCGAGTGCTAGTACTGCGGCCTTCTGTGTCAAGGCCTCGGCGGTGAAGGCGGCGATGAGGATTCAGTGGTGCTCTGGGACGAGGTTCAAGATGGCGTTCGAGACCGAGGATTCGTCTCGGGTGAGCTGGTTCATGGGAACTGTGGCATCAGTTCAAGTTGCTGACCAAATTCACTGGCCTAATTCTCCATGGCGGCTTCTTGAGGTATTCTCACATGTATTACCAAAATACCTCTTTTTGCAATTTGTTGCTGAATTTGTATTTTCTTAGAGATATTCTAGTCTGTTGTTCTTGTAGTAATGGTGTTTGTTGCCAGCCAGCTCTTATTCATGTTTGATTCTTTGATGAGGGAAGAGTATTCCAATTGCTAAACGTTCTGTATATCAGTGCGTATTTTTTTAGTTTGGCCTTTATCACCTTGTGTAAACTCTTCTGAGAGTTTCTCGTGCTTTTTTTCGGTTCATGCTATGCACTTAAATGACCCTACAAAATTCCAAATCAGCAGACATAGTAGTTGTCTGAATCCGCTATAGATTTGTGTTACTGCAACATTCCAAATCAGCAGACATTCTTTACTGCAAGTAGTTGTCTCAATCTGCTATATATTCCGCTTACTAATTATTCATTCACTATGTTAATCTATATCAAAAGAAGGTAGTAGATATAAGGAGAACATGGTATCCCCAGTGTACATCTTGTCCTTGACCACCTCTAGCATGATATGAGCGCAACTTGCAATCAGAAACACCAACACCCTTTGCTGTCAGAGTGGTATCTAGCCTGTTTGTTTTTGTAGGCTTTCTTTTAGTGGGGGAAACTTGCTTTATTAGGGGATGGATAACTTAATCCGAGAAAAGTAGTTCCGAGCAGTGTGTTTCCAGTTTTGTTTGGGGTATTGATATGAACTTTACAAGAAGTTAGTTCAACTCTGATAATGTAATACGATTGAGATTTTTTTTTTCTTTCTTTCTCACAAGAAAAAAAATTCCAGATTTCAGCACTGCTATTGGAAGATTGAGATTTGCCCTCTTCATTTGTCGAAAATACATACTATATCTAATGTTATCTTTCATCAGCTTCTGTTTTCATCTGTCTAAGATCCACCATACTGCAGGTGACATGGGATGAGCCAGATTTGCTACAGAATGTGAAGTGCATCAACCCTTGGTTGGTTGAACTTGCAAATATGCCGGTCATACAGTTCTCATCCTTTTCACCAAGAAAGAAGCTCCGGCTACATCAGCAATCGGACTTTACTCTTGAAGGCGGCCAATTTCCTGTGCCATCAATTTTAGGCAATACCCTTGGGCCCAGCAGTCCCTTGTGTTATCCACCTGATAACACTCCTGCAGGCATACAGGGAGCCAGGCATGTTTTATTTGGAGTATCTATATCAGATCTCCCCCTTAATAGCAATCTGCAGTCAGGGACGTTTCCTTCAAATGTCCAGCACCTGAATCAACATTCTGGCATCATTCCTAATGGTGTCATGACAGGCCAGACACATAGCAGTGAAAGCTTATCTTGCTTGCTTACTACTGAGAGTTCTGGTCAGAATCTGGAGAAGTCTGAAACTCCGAAGAAACAGCAGTTTGTACTTTTTGGTCAACACATAGTCATTGAACAGAAAAGCTGCAGTAGTCCTCCTGCAGCTAGCCCTCCTAGTGATGCAGTCTCACAAGTTCTTAGTGGGAAAGATACAGGAGATGGAAACACAGACACTGAAAAATCTCCTCCTAATGATTCAGGACCTACCCTTCAAGCTAGTGGATATGACTTGAATATAGACCACTGTAATGTATTCCTGGATTCTGAGGATTTGGGGGTGACTCTTGACCTTTCAGATCTTCGCTCCTATGAGGAGTTCTACAGGCTTCTGGCCAAAATGTTTGCAATCGAAAGATCTCAGATGCTGAACAGTGTTCTTTACCATGATGCAACTGGAGTTCCTAAACGAATTGAAGATGAGCCATTCAGGTGTGGTTCTCTATCTGTTTTCTTTTCTTTTCTTCTTTCCTATTCGTCACCAGCTCACGTGTTGGATGTATCATTTTGGTTTTCTGAATTTGCGTGACATCTTGCTTGCTCTTAATATTCATCAGCTTACTTTTTTCAGAACTTTCTTTCTTCACTTTGTTTGCTTTGCAGTGATTTTATGAAAACAGCAAAAAGGCTTACAATTGTAACAGATTCAGGAAGCAAGAATACAAGAACGTAAGGGATTAATGAATATAATCTAGATTTACGGCATGTATACTATTCCGTAATTGAGAGCAAAAGGAATGAGGAAAAGGAAAGTATTTCCCTTTTATGTGTTTACATAACAATTAGAATGAGCAAAGGGAATGGGGAAAGGGAATCCTAGCCTTTCCCACCCATTGTTTATTATTCTCCTCCATTCCCTTTTCACTCGTTCATTTTACGGATTAGTAAACATGGCCTAAGAGACGAGTAAATTTAAAGTTGGATACCCTTACAGTTCAATTTTTCGAACATATGAGATTGACTTCTTTACCTCAGAACATGATTCTGCCTTTAACAGGACCCAGATCACAGGGATAAAGAATGCTGACAATGGACTTGCTGCATCCAATAAGACCAGTAGTAGTTTGAGCATAAAGGGTTTTCAGATTTTGCGAGGAGAAATGGGATATTGAACTCCTTTTATTCAGTGTTGGAGACAGTTTTTTCTTTTCTTTCTTTGTTTTTCCCTTCAGTTGTCAGTGTATATGTCTATGTGAACCCCGTCGTTCGTGACTCCTAATACTGTGACTCTGTTGATTCCTATATCTAAAACAAACTGAACTTGGTGACATTTTGGATGTTTATGCGGTTCAAGCTTATATGTTTTACTATGACGTATTTTATGCCATGTAAACTTGAACATAAACAAATCTCTGCGAGCAGAGCAGGCTTTGAGGACTGGCATGCATGCTATGACTGTTCAGAAATTAATAGTGCTTGTTTTTATCATTTGTCTCTATGAGTCGTACGCCACCTGTGAGGCTGGGTAGTGTAGGAACGGAGAGAATATGTTCAGTACTCTTTTAAATTGGCTACACCCACCTGTTGGGAATAATAGGAGTAACGAACGTTACGTCTCATTCTGGATTGTGAAGTTTGAAATTATCTTACCTGAACAATTACTGAAAAGACTGATTATGACAAGTCCTTAGTACGGAAGTTTGAGAAGTAATTGAACTCGTCTTGGACGGACCTCTTTAATCTATATACTCTTCCAGCGCGACTCTTTGGCTGTGTATGATTTGAGAGTTTGGTGATCTTCTCATTGGAAAGCAGATCGTCTTTCATTGCTCATAAACACCTGACAAGCCCCACGACTATTATTCTTGTTCAGGATCAGTCTATTTCGCCTTAAAATATCGAAACTTCAAGTTCATGGTTTTCATCTTTGAGCGATGAAATCGCATCATTCCATTTCTCTCATTGTAACACTCGTACAATAGAAACCTTTTCGAGGTTTTTTTGACTTGCATGCTATGACAGTGGCTTTCAAACTTTAATAAGATCTTTGGGATTCCCGAAATCGAATTCCGAATACAGATCAGAAAACACTCTTTAGTTGTTCATATCTGATAATAAAATCATTTACCAAAAATATTAGCACTACCGAATTATGCTGTGGATCATAAAGTCGACATTTATAAACAAAAATACTCATAATGAAGTGCATACTAACGCCCTAATATGCATATCCTCCAAAAATCTCATAATAGAGGGGAAAACACTCGGTTCAGTCTACAAAAACCTGTATATACTAATACAAGCATAGATTATAAGATAGCAATAAAAATAATAAATTATGTTTTACAACTTAATAAGTAATAACCCGCATTACCCCAAAATAAATAAATAAATAATAAAGATAGAAATCCCGACTCCCTTGAAGATGAGAGGAAAGAAAGTTCTTATCTTCAGCTGTTCCTCTGAGCTCTTTTAACATATCAAGAAACACTGCCCGTAACACAGAAGACTAGAGCTCAAGCTGACCCTTAAATACATTACTGAAAATTAATAGTGCACATTAAAAGATTAATAGCTACCGAGTCTGTAAGCCAGCCAAGCAACTTTGTAGAGCACATCTAAGTCATAGACTGCTATAAGAAAATCTTTGAAGAACCTTCAAAAATGAGACGTTTGGAATGAGAAACCCAAAACTAATATTATACTTGAGTCCAGTTTCAAAAATCCCACATTAGGAAAGACTGGCCAGCCAAAAAAAAAAATTATAAATGAGAGGGATCTGGGAAGTCCCAAAATCAGTTCTGAGAAGAAACAAAACCTTAAATAATTGACATGAGTTACAATTAATAAACAGAAATAAACCATAACACAACCTACCATTCCATTTACTGTACATATCGCAGATGGGTAAGCTGTTAGCAACCAAAAAATGGGGTCCATGGCTGTTGGACCCGACTTTTGGGTTCAAACAGCCTAAGCAGGATTTACCCATCCATCACTCAAGAACAGCCACCTCCTGATCAACCCTCCAATAATTTGCATCATTGAACTCCTTCATTCCAGGTCCACCCTCATCAGAATTCTCCTTCTCTTGCACCTTTGGGTTAACATTTCTCTTCAATGGCCCTGCTTCCCCAACTATTCCCTCTTTAAGTGCTTGCTCCATAGCCTTTTCGGTACCTTCTAATTCCACACCTACAAATTCAACATCTTCTTCAAACAACGAGGGCACCGCAACATTTCTATGACCCGAGTCACTGCCCGGTGACCCTTCACAAGAACCTGTAGTGGTTGGAGAGCCATTTGGAAGTCCAGAACCTGCACTTGAAGGAGAACTCTCACCAGGTGTAACCGACTCATCATGACCGGAAATATCAACACTAGGGTTATCAGAATCAACAAACGGGTTCACACTAGAGCCACCAAGTTGCAGATCTGACGAATCACCCCACCCAACCCACTCTGGTAAAGGCCTGTCTCCAAATAATTCCTCATTGTCTGGTGTATCAAATCTAAAAAATCCCATATCGTGGGAATGGGATGCACTTGCCCTCTCACTTTCTGTGTTCAAGTTTCCACTGCTCTCCAAACTGCCACCATTAGATCCATTGATGATGTCTGCATCGGAACTGGATGTCCCATTGTCTGGATCCTTGCTTCCAGCAAACTCATCATCTTCACCAACCACAACCTCATCGTCACTACTGCTATTGCCACCATTTGCAGTTCCATTCAAGTTGATGTCTTCCATCATCTCTGTGGGTGACGTTCCCACAGGTGCATTACCAATTCTGTCATCTTGGAAAGCAAACCAGTTGGAATTGGTGAATAGACTGCTGCATTAAGGATTGCAAAAGATTTAGGATCCTCTTAGCATATAGCTTTCCTAGAAAACAAAAAACCAATCTCTGTTTTTCACAAACTGGAGAAGAAACAAAATCCACACTAACTAAATCAAATTTATTTAGGTGTTGAAAATTTTGCATCAAGGTTCACACTATCAGCCTTTTGTTTTGAAAGAAACAAGCTACTCGTCCTATCATAAGAGGGCAGTTGGAAAACTTTTTACCCTGTCACACTATTATGTTAGGCTTCTGGTGAGGGGCCACATAAGTTGGGCATCTAAACCCAACTTCAGCAAGGAATCTCAAAGTTTCTACAAGGAAAATGAAAAACATGGAAAACTAGATGGACCCTCTAAAAGATTTAAACTGAACAGTCTTCAGACCCACTGTAGCTAATCACTAGGATTTCCATCATCTATTTATAATCAAGTACCATTGAGCTACTGTAACACACCAAAATGGCTAACTCACCTCCCTTGGTCATCACCGAGTCTAAGAGATGATATAACAACTTCGGCAGATTCATCATCAAAGTAGACGTCCTGTATTTCGCAAATTAAAGTAACACCTTTTAATAACATCAATTAAAACGAAAATAGTTAAAAGGGTTTCTTCATGTTATCATGCGTAACACAAGTTATTACCTCATCATCACGATCAAGAGCTCCATGGTCCTACAATGAAGATGAAACAGATCATTGATCCAGCAACTTTTAGGAGCAAAGTAAACTACACCCAAAAACATAAAGAAACAGAATAAGAATAAAAATCTAAGAACTGGCTAAATACCTCTTCTGCATCCTCATTCCCATATATTTTGTATCTAAAAGCCTGACTTAGATTATTCGCCATAGCTGCCACATCATAATCCCTGTCAGCTAGGTCATCATCGTCACTGTCCCTAGTCCTATCTTGCAATGCAGTTGGTCGGCTGCATAATGATGACAAACAAAAGTGAATTAAGCAACAATAACGGAGCTTGTAACATGGAGAAGCCAATGCTTCTGTGGAAGAATACAGTTACTTTTCTTACTAGGAAAGCAGTAACATCCAATACGTTAGAAGGAAATTCGGCTTTACTACCTAATCCTGTGCTCTGAAGTGAATGGGGCAAAATAATTTTCATAATCATTTGACAACATCAAAAGCAGAAAAACTTGACAACAAGGTGATCCTGGACCCTGGGCGTGACTGAAGCTATAACCACATTTTGCTGAACAGATTTCATCACAAAGAAGATATGATAACTGAAGTAAAAACATACCCACAAGCCCATCGGTACACATTTTCAACTGCATTACGCTCCTGCAAAACTGTAGCCTGCCACTCGTTCCATTCACTTTTATCCTAGGGAAACAAGCAAAGATTTCTCAGTGAAAAATTCACACTAAAAATCTAACTAAAAGAAGAGATTATTGATTTTAAAAATTCCCAAATAAATCCTGCAAAGCTAATCCTTAAAAGGTCCGGTACACAATTCTCTTGATTGTACATATGAAAGTCAAAAACACCATGTTAGGAAATTCCAAATGAAGCCATAAGAGAAACATTTAAAGCTCAAATGGCCTCAGGAAAAACACAAAGTCTGAACATGACTTATGTAACCCATTTAGGTCACATTAGAACAAATAAAGCAACATATAGACTGTCAATTTTTCCAAAGCATGCCACATTTCTCCAAAAGGAAGAATTTTAAGCCATGAAGGAGAGCTCCCCTAATCAGGGGTTAAAGCAAATAGTAGATTATCAGTAGACTCTAAAAGCACAAGCTTGACTCAAGTATTCAAAAACGAGAGAGAGAGAGAGAGAGAGAGAGAGAGGAAGAACGAGAGAGAGAGAGAGAGAGAGAGAGAGAGAGAGAGAGAGAGAGAGAGAGTAATAAGTAACAGAGTGATTTTAAAAGCACCAGGTGAGGTCTAGTACATGTTATTAAATTAAAAGAGAAGTTACAGCTCAAAGGACACAATACCCACCTGAAAAAATTCCTGAATCTGGCTCTGGCAGTTTCTCAACTGAACGAGCTTATTAGAAACTCGCGTAATGTGTCCAAGGTTTCCTGCCCGTGGTGCGCATTTTCCAGGGGTAGGTATTGTTGGCTACATGATCAATAAATTTCAAATAATCAAAAGCAGTAATAAAATGAACAATCAAAATGGAGATGCTACTACATTATTTTTAAACTCGAAGACATGTCGTTTTATTGGGATCAGAACTAATGAATAAGGGAATTGATAATGGATGAAAAACATAATACCACTGACAATTGTGGGAGCACATTCTCATAATATATAACGACCAGAATAAATGCATCGACCTGGAAATTGAATTTATCCACCTTAATAACATCACCAGAGAGAATCGGATGTCTGTCTGTCTGAAGAATTTTCCCAATCAAATCACACTCTCGAAGAAGATGGTCAACAATGGCATCACTCTTGCTATCTAAACAAGACAATATGATACTTTCTATGTGATGATGCAATGAGTTATTGTACGGGTACCTGCATGAATTGAAAAAACACGAAAAAATCCCAGACATCAGTTCATTACATTCCAGAGAACCAAAGTCAAGGCTCTTAAGACAAAACCTTCAATCTGGGAAGTCAGGTATTAGAAAACACAATATGCACTAAATTTCTTTCAATGCGTTCTTTGACTTAGTTGTTCAGAGCCACAAATAGATGTAACAGCTTACTCAAAGAAAAGATCAATGATTCGTTTAATGGTTCCTGAGTTGACCAATTCCTTCTCTGCAGCTTCATTAGCAGATCTCAATAGAACAGCAATGAACTCAACAATCTGTACGAATCAAACAAACAGTTACATCAGCAACCGGAGAAGTAGTAACAAAGTATAGTTTGTTTAATTGTTGAGAGTTTTTTTTATCAACATACCACTAAATATTGCAATGAATTCCCAAATATCTATGCAATTTAATATTGAGTGAATAGAAAAACAAAAATAACAAGGAAAAAAAAGTGACAACGACCAATATAGTTTAACCCCAACAAGTTAAAAGAATGGGATTGCTATTAAGCTGTCCTACATACCATTTATATCAAATTCTAAACAAACTAACCAACCTTTAAACGGTGCTTTCCAAGAGGAGGCCTTAATTCTCCATATGTTGTGGGTAATAGCTTCTCATCAGATGACACATTTAAAAGCATTAGCAGGTCACCTGCAGGATAAAATTTTGTAGTTTTAAAATACACTGAAATAAGAGACAAACTATGCATTCAATGGGGAAAGAACTAATGATAAGCTATACATATTTTTCAAGCCAAGGAAAAAAAAAGAAAACAATAATACCAGACTAAACATATAGAAACCATCCAACTTCAAAGGACTAGCAAGTAATTCCTCATTTCACAATTCATTACAAAAGTAACACAATTCCTAAGAAACCAATAATGTCATTTCAAGAGTTTGTTAAATTACACAAGTTTACAGTAGCTAATAGCCACCACCACACAAAACTAGCAATAATGAGTTGAAGCCTAAAACACACCCCTTTGCAGTGTAGATATGAACAACTGATAAGTGTACACTCACCAAGTTTAGGAAGCATTGCACCTAGAGTCTCTGAATTAACAGGGGTTGAGGAATCATACATGTGTTGGCTACGAAAAGAATGGAATAAGGGAGAAGAAGCCATGTATCTTTTTGGATCCAACAAAGATATACAAACAGAAAGTGAGTGCACGAGGCCTGACTTTGAATGTGAATCTTCCAAAGCATGAGCAAAAATTCTTGCCACAAAACTGCAAACCAAATCATTAACAAGAAATTTAAATCACTTCAAAATATATGAGACAAAATGTTGGAAGACTAAACACAATATGGTCAAACACAAACCTTGGGCTAGAAAGTTTAGTGGCCAGAGCTGATGGGGCATTCCGAGTTATAGCACATAATGTCTCTGCCGCATTAGCATGAACTTCAGGAGGGCACTGATTCAAAGTAAATAAAAGTTGTTAGAGATGGACTCAAAGTAAGCCAGACCTGACAGTTAAGCTCATTGGTCAAGTGCAGATTCTACCTTAAATGGGGTTTCTTTTGTCCCTATTTATTTAATCCATTTAATTATACAAAAGAATACTTTAACATCCACGAGCACTATTTCCAATGTTAATACCCTTTTAAAAAAAGAAAATTAAACTATACTGCACTAAAAACTAGAAAGGACACAAAAGACAGCATACCAATGCTGTCTTCATGTCTGGTTTTATAAAGCTACATGCATAATGCATAAGGGTTGACTAAGAATCTCTATTACATAAGCTAACAGGTGAGGACTGTCGCTCATATTTACTCTTCCTACTTTGGATGAGAAAATGTTTTCTGATGAGAAACATTGTGCTTTCATTTACCAAAAAATAAACACGTACAACTTCCCTTACCGAGGGGCTCAATTTATCCACAATCATTTCTAGCAAATTACTCTCAGCCAACCATTGCATAACATCAATAAAATTGGGATAGACATGATCATCAGCACCTACAAGTCGAACTAAAACCTGTGCAATGAGAACATCACGCATAAAAATCAGCCAAAATATCTTATACTAGAGGTTTTTTTAATTTAAGTAATTTAAAAAAAAAAAAAACATTGAACTAGCTACTGCAAAAAGTTTTTCTTACCTCCATAATGGAAGTAATTCCTATTAAGTCAACTAATTGACGAAAAACATCCTGATGGGCCTGAAAAGTTAACAGTATAGATCAATCAGAGTTCTAGAACCAATATGAAAACAGAGAGTATCATCTAGCTTTTATATTAAACTAGGTTACTGGAATGCTTTTAGTGACATCCATAACGTAACATTGCTGAAGAGTTGCTGCAGCAACCAAAGTTCAAGGTTAGTCTATGATTGTCCAACAGTCTACAGACAAGATCCTACTTTTTAATGAAAGTGCATATAAGAGTATCCAACAGTTAATACAAGCACAGATGAAATACAAGCAAACATTGAATTTATGATGCTGATTCAAAGTAATATTACTTACTTGAACATAATTCATAAGTGGGACTGTCTTCCGTATCATAAGGCACACAACAACCTGAAATGCCACATGAAATAGCATCAATCACTAGTTTGCCAACAAAACTAGGGAAAAAATTAAACACAAGCGTCATGCCATACCTTGCTAAAATACCCAGCCAGCAATGCACTGTGAGGACGATCAGGTTCCAAGAAGGAGAAAAGTAAATTCATCAGCTGCAATCACACAAAAAACATAATTAACACAAAGGACTCGACCCATACGATAATAGTTGGCATGTAATTAAGAAGAGCTGCACGTGCTGTACCTCCTCTTCCTCGACTAGAGTCTTCAAAATAACATCAATTTCACATGTAAAAATCTCACAGGAAATGAATGGGAACCTAAAAGAATAGATTTTCCCCCAGAAAGATTAGAAGATGAAATTAAGTGGTTTAATGTAAAGAAATAAACAAAGAATATGTTAAATCAAATAGCATACTTGAAGGCCCGTTTGCTTTCAGCTTCCTCTGGGGGTTCTTCGACAATATATCGCAACAACTGCTCCACTTGAGCTCTATCCCGTAAACTGAAAGCATAAAAATACACAATTAAGAAAAATGGAAACAAACTCTATTTTTTATTCAAGTTAATGGGAAAACAACCCTCTCCCACAATAACTTGGAAGCACTAGCACTTACATCATACACAACAATTAGTATAATACGCACACATACCCAACCAAAAAAAAATTAGCGTAAATATAACATTTCCTTAGAAAATAAGAGTCGATGGAAATTACAAATTAATGAGACGACTGTTTAAAGCTTTGCATTCTTGGATTATTTCTTCTTCATCCAGAAGCTCCTCCAGAGTAAAATTCTCCCTATCTAGTACTCCATCGACCTGCAGAGACCAGCATACACATAAAAGAGACTGTCACAGGTTAGGACAGCATCATAAGCAAATAACAACTAACTTTAACGAATGCCCATTTCATATGGCACATGCAACGAGCAGGAAACGAAGCAAAACACGACTAACATCAAACAAAGGCAGCTACTTTCTGAAAACTGCCGCCACCCAAAAAAGCGCAGCAACATAAAACACGAGTTTAAATAGCCCTCTTACCATCTTTACCTTCGGATTCTCATAAATCAAGCTTGAACCACAATTACCCGACCATCAATATTTACGTTCATATTCACAAAACGCCACCCTATAATAACATAAAAAAAAAAAAAAAAGCAAAATCCCAGAAGCCAAAGCAAGCAATATACACTCAATTGCTGAAACTAAAGCGGCTAAGGTCGATAGGTGGAAATATAACTTGGAAAGGGGGAACATTGAAAAAACATACTAAATGTTCAAAAAAAAGAAAAGCATAAAAATTTGAGCTACAATTTCCATTTCCTCCCAAGATTAACATTAATTATAACACAAAGTATAATAATAAATCTTCAGAACCAGTAAAGACAGAGAAAGAAGCAGAACAATTGAGCTTGAAAGGTGAAAACAATACTCACAGGTGAGGAGGCAGAGAGAGAAGTAAGCTTCCAAAACATGGCGAAGAAATGAAAGGAGAGCTGGTTAGATCTGCAAACCCTAGAAGAACGAGGGCAGAACTAAATCTGGGTCCTCGGAAGAGGCGGAGAGGTCGAGATTTGAGGGGACGAGACGAGCTGGAACACTTGAGGAGCAAACGCTTAACGCTTATGGAGCTCAAAACCCTAATTTTGAAAAATAAAAAATAAAAAAAAAAAAAGAATAGGGACGAGATCGAAAGGATGTAGAGGCCGAGAAGATGGACAGAGAGAGAATGAGACCCGAAAAAATGGTAAACTGTGTAAGAGAGAGACAGAGAGGAAAAGGCTTATTGCATAGAGAGAGAGAGAGAGAGAGAGAGAGAGAGAGAGGCGCAAAAGTACAAACGATTATGTCCGGAAATTCCCATAAAACCATTTTATGTTATGTTGTGATATGACGATGGATGCATGCATGAATGCATGTGACATGGGTTATACGGGGCATGGGTGAGGTACGAGGAGGATTGAATAACAAAATTTATTATTTTATAAGTAATTTAATTTTATAATTATTTTTTAAATTTAATTTAAGCACATTTATATGTAACCAAACATAATTATTTAATATTTTATGAATTATAAATAAGAATACTGTATGCAACCAAACACAATTATTCTGAATATCAGATATTCATATCACCATATTTAGCATTTCTAAATATGTTGTTAAATCTTTTATGCTGCTCCATCACCATAGTTGAAATTGCTAGCACTAAAGGAGTATTGGTCTTCGGTTTAAGTGAGATTTAAGTGAGTATTGTATTATAAAAGATGTTATAACATATCTCTTAAAAAGATATATTAAAATATGTTTGTTCAGCAATCTTCTATTGAAGTGGAATTTACGTGAGCCTCGTATTATAAAAAATGTCAAAATAGATCTCTTAAAATATATATTAAGACATACTTGTTCGTTAAAATTGTTTTCACTGAGTTTTTGAAATAAAATTTGAAGTTAATGCATTGTATGTTAAAAATAGCTAGTACACGAGTTGGCAAGTTTTTAAACTAACACCTGAAAAAGTGTTTTAGTAAATAAGTTATCTTGATTCTTATTTTTTATTTAGTAAACTCTACAAACTAATGGTAATTAGTTTATATTTTGATCTGTAACAGTTTAGTAAACGAGCGAGCATTATATGAACCTACGAGATCCTAGGATCCCACTAGCTAGGGACTTATAGAAAAGTGTTTCGCATTGTCAATGTATACTAATAAGACCCGTCCATTAGTTTATTGAGCTAGAGGCAACCTGTGAAACAATCTGCAATATCTTTGTTAATAAAGCACCGCTTAAATCCTTAAAAAAATAAATAAAAAATAACTGAAATATGTTACGTTTTCCCTTTTTAATAAACATGTGAATTCTTAAAGTTAAATCTTGATTATGAAGTAAATGTGCCATTAATATAAGATATTATAATGATGGGGATTTCTTTATTACTAGAAGACAATATTATTCTATTTTGCTAAAATGTCAAAATACATATCCAATGCTAAATGTTGCACAAGAAGATAAAAACTTCAATGTATGTGACATGTTATGACCATGAATATCTACCATATTATGCGTTTAATTTTTGAATCATTTATAAATAATTTCATAACCAAATAATATTTTGAATGATTGAATCTAATGGAGTCTCATGGTTCAACTCTTAAAATAATTAATTGTTGTTCTCTAAGTTCATATTGGTTATGAACAAGTCCTATATTGGCAAAACATAAGATTACAATAAGTTTATAAGATATTGGATTACTCCTCTTAATACGTTGAAATTTTAATATAGAATCTCAAACCCTTACAAGGAACACATAGTGCAACATATAGTAAAGTAAGTGTGCACTCAAATGTTGTCATGTGTCAAATGAAGTACAGGCATATATCACAACAATGAAAATTATATAAAATTTGAAGTGGACTAATCTCTACGTAAACCCCATGAGAGCGTGGTGATCAAGTAGCAGTAGGGTATCCATTGACGAAATAGATCATCTTCTGAAGAGGGCTATAGTATTTTGTTTGAACGAGATAATGTGTTAATAAGGGATTGAACTACTCTTTTCAATAGGTTGACATTCTGAGATAGAACTCTAACTTCTTATGAGAAACTCATCGGCAATAATTCAATACCTAAAGAACCCTTGAGTTATGATTATATTTTTAATTTTGCTAAGAAGCAAAATCAATATATATTTATATTTGGAGAAACTATATGCCTTATTTCATATACTTTTTTCTCCTCTTTTCTTCAAGTCTTACCTGTCTATATTTTCACTACGTCATATAGGAAGGATCTTATAGTGGGGCCTTTTTTTGAATTTAAAAAAAAAATGCTTTCATGGGCATTCCTTATTTATGATTACAAATATTATTATTAATCTAAATTTATGGCATTTAGCCCCCGTATGATTATAAATTAGTGTTGATTTTGCTAGCTTTCGATATGTTTATGTAATTTAATATGTATATTCTTTTAATTTTAAAACTTTTAAAGCCCAATATGAAATATTTATTTTGTCGAAAATCGATTCCTATAAGTAATCCATCATAGTATATCTCAGAAAAATCAACTATTTTTTTGGCAGATAGTGATTAGAAATAGCGAAAAATATATCCCATAGAGGCTAATGTTTCCTCATTCATTAGTAGAATATAAATGATGTTATAGTTTGATTCTTTGTTGTTTCTAATTTAATTTTTCTAATCAGATTAATTAATATGTTTGATTAATAAAATTCTTAATTTATTCAAAAAACAAAATAAATACTTTTAAAATATCATGACAAATACTAAGCTGGCCTTTGTTCATAGCATATGAATCTTATTAAAGAATACATAAAATAAAACAACATTCACAATTTATTTTTTATACTTAAAGTGCGGCATGATCCAAACCCTTCGCAGGCTATCTCTCTTGAAACAATAAATAATAAAAAATTAATAATAAGAGGCAAAGCCCTTGATAGATTATCAAAAATCAAAATATTGCATCGTACCCCGGTAGGTCTTAGTTCGAAACCTCGTGTACTTTTATATTTTAAAGAATGCAACTGTGAGACAAAACTGTGACAGAAGCAATAACTTTTATGCTCTTCTCCGCAAACTTAACACGAGTTAATATTTTGCACACGTAACTAAACGATACAATTAAGGGTGATAATNAATATAATTTATTAAAAAATTACTTAATTATGTGCTAATTTTATATTAAATAGGTTCAGCTAATTGTATAATTTCGAATAGTGTTACGGTATTTGTCACCTAACACGGTCGTAACCTTCATTGGGTCGTTCGCTCACGATGTATGGCGATGGATTTGATGAATGATCATGAGCATGCAAAGCATGTCTCACTGTCAAGTTTGTGAAAAAAATGAAATAAACTTTATTTTTCTTGAAATTATGAATTGTCGAAGCTACCCCTGAAAGTAAATGAAATACCCCCGTGTATAATAAAAGTGGGGTCAGATTATTTTGGCGTCACGTGTAGGATTTTTTTTTTCTCCCAAAAAACTTTTGGAATTTATTAAAGAGGAGTTGGAACAGTGCGTACCATGTGGTTGTTTTATGGTCACTTTACAAGACAACATCATTTATATAACCTCAGCGGGAAAACTGTTTGTTTAAATTAACATTACAATTTTTTTTTCTTTTAAAGGATTTTTTTAATAAAAGAAACTAAAAAGGTTAAAGTTAACAGTAATGTGTAGCCAAAAAGGTAAATATGAGTATAATATGTGATTTAAGAAGGCCATTATCCTTTAATGCAAATGTGTTCTTTTTTTTTTTAAGCTGGCCTTATTTTTATTTATCATTTAGTAAATAAAAATTATGTAAACCTGAAAAAACAAAAACAAAGAAGGTATACATTTTTGTTTTTTGATGTAACACAGTAGCTAGCTTGACTCAAATCATACATGACATAAGTGGCATTCTAATGAAAGTACGTTAACATGTTAACACAAGCCACAGACTTAAATTATTTCCTATCCATACAATTAGGTGTGAGAAAAAAAAAAAGAAAAAAAGAAAAACCAAGTAACCTGACCAATTGTCATATGAAAAAACAATTTAAATTAAAAAAAACATTTAGTTAGTTTGGATAAAAAAAATGAGAATAATAAATAAATTTGCTTAATTTATGTGTAGCTAACAAACCGACCCAAATCTGAATAATTAGTGTGTGAGGAGTTTGCAAAACAGTCCAACGACATATGAACCCACATAGCCATTAGGAATAAGTTATTATTATTATTTTTGACAGAGGGAATGAGTATTTGAATTGAAGACTTTTATAGTAAAAAGAGGTATGTTTATCATTAGATTATATTTACGAATGTCACTCGTTAAAAACGAGTTAGAAGTTAAATTCTAATAACAATATATTTGTGAAAAGTAACAATAATTTGCTTATTCAACGTTGCTATATTAATACTCACTGGAAAAAAAGAAAGGCACCAAAAGAAAATTAAGGAAGACAAGGTCGCACCCATTATTTAAGAAATTGGGATGATTAGCATTTATTCTTGAAACGTGAAACATAAAACATAGGATTATACTTTAAAAATATTTTGAATTATCAATATACAGACTTCTAGAGAAAGAATGACTCTCACTTGTTCTCTCTCTTTTCCTTCTGCAATCTATAGTAGCATTTCTTCTCATCTGTAGCTCTTTTAAGCTTTCCGGGGTTATTCTTTCTATCAAGTACGAGTGTTTTTTTTTTTTTTACTTGTATGTTTTTACTTTTATTGTCTAATAATCATCATGTTTGGAACAATAGTCTTCCACCTATATCTAGATGTGGTGTTTGTATATTCATATTTATATCAGTGGTAGTTTGTGTTATCTGTAGTTTGTTCTTTATTTATGGTGTAGTTGTCTTCCAATTTTGTATCATTTTTTTTTTAGATATGCGAAAGTAGTTACTATGATAGACCAGAGTTGACAGAATTTCTTTTAATAAATAAATTAAAGTTGTCAATTCAGATGATGAAGAGTCAAGAAAAGCAATTAAAGAACTCTATTTTAGCATTCATGAAGATTTTCTCTAAGATTACTGTTGGGGACTATTGGTGTTCCAAGAACTCTAAAGGTATTTTTATCTTCGAGTTTGTGAATTGATTTCATAATTCTCATTATAAGAGGTTATATGTAACACAATTGTGTATTACAATCCTTATCGAGTTTTAATGAAGTTATTTTCCTTTTCAAAAAAAATGAGAAGATTTAAATTAATTATTAGGTAAATGACACTACTGGTCCCTAACTTATTATTATTTTGGCATATTGATCCTCGATTTTTCTTTGTAGCATTCAAGTACCAAACGTTTTTCTTTTTGGCACTATTTGTCTTTTTGGCATATTCCACCTAAGATTATGTTACAATTCATTTAAACGAGAGAAATTTTGCACCATTAATCCCAATTGTTTAAATTATTTAGTAATATGGTCCCTTGTTTTTTTTTTTATTTGCATTCATATATCTAATTAACAGTATTTTTTGACATTAATTATTTTTAAAATTATAGTGATATTTCCTAAAATAAAAATAATAACAATAAAGTTGCTCGGAAAAAAAATCTATAAAGTCTCCAGACTTAATTATATTATCTCTTTAGATATAAATAATTAGTTATTTTATTTAGAATAACACAAAAAATAAAAAATTCTATAGAATTTTCCGTGCTTATTAATTCGTTGTATATAGTTAATTAATTTTTAAGAATAACCATTCATAATTATATGAAAATTTAATATATATATATATATATAGGAAATTTTGAACCAAATTTGACTTCTATAAAGGGTGTATGTGAAAATTTTTTAGTTTTAAAATTGATAAGGTAATTAGTTTTTTGCTGATAAGAGTTACTATAGTTTCACATAACATAAACTTGGGTTTATCAGTGTTTTTTTTAATTTGATTTTTTTTGAACTTTTTGTTTTACATCTACTTTTGAATTTAATTTTTTGAAAGATTAGAAGATGTAATATTGTTAGTCGGAGATATGAATACAAAAAAAAAACTATGGACTATATTGCTAAACAATTAAAATAATAGGGATCAATGTAGCAAAATTTATCACATTCAAATCAATTTTAGCCAAATTTTGGATGAAATATACCAAAAAAATAGCGGTGCTAAAAAAACAAAAATGTTAGGCACTAAAATGGCAAAAAAAAAAAAGGATGAGAACCAATATATTAAAATGGTAATAAATCAAAGACTAATGGTATTATTATCCGCTTGTTGGGTGAAAAAAGATAGTTATCGTGAGTAATTTTTAATGAAATTTCATCAAAATTATATATTATTTGGGAATGAGTGTCATAAAATTACCTTATATTTTAACTTTTTATCACGAAACCCTTTGTTTTTTTTTTTTGGTAATGAAACTCTTTGTATTTTAAAAATTATGGGAAAACTCTGTTGAATTTGATATTTCATTATAAAAAAACCTTGCAATTTGACTATTTTCTAAATATAACATTCTCATATAAACTAAATTAGGAAAATTAAAATAAAATGACAAAATTACCATTAATTGATGTTAGATTTAGGTTTATATTACATTTTTTCTTTGTATTTAGATTACATAGATAATTATTTGGAAACTATCTTATCATTTATAAGGTTATTTGAAAAATAAAAATATTATTTAGAAACTAGTATAGACAATTTTTAAATTTATTTTAAGTTTAAATCAATCACTTACTAAGTGTAATTTTGTTATTTCCATCAATTTGTTTAATTTGGAGGTCGAATTTTAAAAATAGTTAAATTACAAGATTTTTCATGATAATATATTAAATTCAAAAAAAAAATTCCTATATTTCTTAAAACGTAGAAGTTTCATAAAAAAATTTATGACATAGAAGTTCATTTTACAAGTTTTCTCTATTATTTGGTCACACAATTCAGCACAACACACTACCAATAGACATTGCACAGTACATACAATAAAGACAGCATCAAGTATATATTTGGCTCATTTTTGGTTGAGTGGCTTATCGTGTGATGTATATTTTTTCTCAAGTCCATTTGCGTATAGAAAATTTCCATTTTTATTTAAACCAAATTATTTGTGGACTTTATCTATATAACTGTCAATATTGATGTGAATTAATGATGTAGCCCAACCTGATATAGGGACCCATCGATCCTGATATAGGGACCCATCGATCCATTTCCAACTTTTTGCGGTTTGACTAATTATCTTGACCATTTTGTGGTACCTAAAGTAGCATTTCACCGTAAGATAAGCACATAGCTTTACTATTGAATCCGGCCCACTTGACAAACATTAAAAACTTGCTATTTAAATAAAACATTTATATCGCTAGTGTGTGGAAGGGGAGAGTTCAAATTCTATACCAATTTATATATTAACTTTATAATAAAAAAATCCATATTTTTTTCAGCTTTGATCTCAAAAGAATATAATAAATAAATAAAATCAGCATCCAATCAAATATTTCAGAAAAAAATAATAATTTGTTAAGAAAATCAATATTTGTAAAAATACATATTGCAAACATATCACCTATATTTAGTAGTTTTTAGAAGAATAAACGTTTTGAAAACATCAATGATGTATTATCCTTTAGGCTCTTTTTAGAACAAGATTTTGGAGGGAAAAAAATAATGAGGAAAAAATAAAGAAAAAAATAATGAGGAAAATATTTTTCCTAAAATTTTATGGACCTTTATATTGAAAATTTTGACTTTACTAATTAATGTATGCGAATTCTATATATTAAAAAATGACATCAAATCTAAAATTTCTATCATTTATCATTTGAATTCAAATAAGAGAAAAGAGAATTTCTTATAAATTTTTTTCTTTCTTTCTAAAAATTCAGGTTCCAAACGGAGTCTTAATATTTTAATAATCTCGAACAATGCTTACAAAATAGAAAGAACATCTAGTTCAGCTTAATCAACTATCATAAACAAAATATGAAAGAATAACTACCCGTTTAGTATCTAAATATTAAAACATTCAACAAAATTGTTTTCTTTGACTTATTCCTTAATTTCTTTTTTTTTTTTAACTTGAATTCCATATTCATACATATATAAATATAATTCATTTTTCAAAAAGAATAATTCACATTTATAGCGAAGATTTTACTGTAACAACAGGATATATTTAAGTAATACTAAGACCACCACTATCTTCCTTTCAATTTGTTGAAGGTCTTTGTAGTTGACTCCGGTTTTGTTTATGGCAGACACAAGAAAATCACACTAGAAAAAGAAAACATGATTAACAATAATTTTTCATTAATGAGTTACCTATTGTATGTGTATTAAAATCATTTCGCGTATGGATCCAATAACCAATATGAAATATTGCATTTACCTTTGGAAAGGGAGGGTAGGGGAAAATGAAAGAGGGACTTGGATCATCTGTTTAATTTAGTTTAGGTTTTTTTTTTGTATTTTTTTTCCTCTTCACTTTTCATGTAGTCAAATTTTGACATGTTTACTTTAAACTCATTTAAAAAAGACGGGTTATATATATATATATATAGATATATATAACAATTAAATAAACAAACAGATATACAGCCCACAAACAAGGAAAATTATCTCGTGGGAAGTTTCGTTTTGATGAAAATCTAGTTGGAATTAATTTCATACCACGTATAGTCTCTCTTTATTTTTGGTCTCCTAAACCTTTTACGTGTTTGCATTTTTTTCCCCTTTCTTTATTAATATTTGACTTTGTTCCGTTAGAAGACAATAATTTTAGGTTTTATAAGAAATAAAATACTTGGGTCACGTTTGGTACTCTGTATTATATTAATTAAACATAATACTGAGTTTTGTTGTGGTTTTATATTGTATTATTTAATATAATACGGATAGTATTATCTAATACAAAATAAAAAATTTGCATTATAATGTATTACATAATTTTAATTTTAATATAGTATTGTAGAACACCCACTCTCCTCACTTTTTTTTTTCTTAATTTCTCTCTCTTATCACTTTATCCCTTTAAAAGTGGTATTTTAAAAAAAATTATATCTAAAAAAGTGTTTTTTTTTGTAAATATATTTTTTAAAAGTGATAATTTTACAAGTGATATTTTCTTAAATATTTTTTGAAATGGTATTTTTCTAAATAAATTTGTGGAAATGGTATTTTTTTTCAAAATTAACTTTATAATATAACATCTTAATACAAATACAAAACCAAATATAATACTGTAATAAAATAATACAATAGGATATAATACATTAAATAATGTCATGACATGATACCAAATTAGAGGTTAGTTACAAAAAAGTAGGATAAACAATCTGAGTCTGTATATAGTTGAGCATTTTAACTGCAACAACTAATCAGTTAAGAGGAGATATATTGAGCCTTAACCCATGTGCGTGCGTGGTAGAGTACTCTATGCCATCGACCTTTTTTCCATGTAGCTAACAAGTAAGAAATTAATCACTTTTTTTTTCCCTTTGTTATTTAATACCATCAAAAGATTCAACAAAGCATAAAAGTTGGCAACCTAAGATTGAAAAAAACCAAACTCATATTGAACCGAGTTCATTTTGCAAGCAATTATGATGGTCTAGAAACAAAGTAAAGCAAAATTTAACACAATTTAAAAGAAGCATAAAAGTTTAAACATGATATACAAGTGACTGCCAAATGTGAGGAGCAATTTCAATGAAGAGAGCCTTAACTACCAAGGTCAAATCAGAATCTATGAACAAATATGACTATTCAAATTCCAGAGAACGACTCTAAATGCTAAAGCAACAGCCTTAAACTATGCATCTATGGTGCCACATGCAAAGCCATAATCAAAAACTATATAATCATAAGACTCCACCGTCAGAGTTATGGAAGATGCTATGCAAGCTAGCCAAATAAGCCCAACCCTCTATAAACAAATGCACGTGTGTTTACCATGACAATGCATGATGAATACATATCAGTGTCACAGAGGAAGGTGGCTTGCTAGGTGCCATTCTCGAACACTAGGTCTCTCTCTACAACTGCACTGCACATTTCAGTGTTCGACTTCCAAAGCTCTACCTTCCCATTTATGAAGACAACATTATTGCACTTCTTCCTTAAGATGTACACGTAGAGGACCAGAAGAAAGCATCGTCATCCTCTGGCAGAGCCTGACATATCGGCTACTCCATGAACTCTAAGTCCAGGATGCTATATAATGAATGCAATGGATACTATTGACATGAGCAAGGTAGTTAGATCCAAATCATAACATCCTAAGCAACCAAGCAGTTGTTGAACAAATCAACAATTACAGCTCACCAACCAGCCACAATAGGAACAGTGAAAAAAGGCAATTGCAATAGGAATAGTAAAAAGGGCAGCCGCAATAAGAATAGTAAAAAAAGCACCCGCAATAGCAATAATAAAAAAAACAGCCGTAATAGCAATAGTAAAAGATGGTGTTCATACCACCTTTCAAGTTTTATAAATACGGAGGGCTTTATCACTTGTTTTGTATCCTATTCTAAATTCTCTTCCTTTCTAAGAGAGAATTCAAGCTTAGAAATTCCTCTTAGTGTCCCACTTGTTTTCTCCTAAATTGTTTAGAGATAGTGTTTTCTTCTATTTCAAGAGAGAGAGAGCTTCATTTGTTCTCTTATTGTATTTAGAGAGAAGTGAGTTGTAATCTCCTTTTCATAGTGAAATTCTTCACAGCTTTATCCGTGAATGTAGCCTAAATTAGGTGAACCACGTTAATTCTTTTGTGTGCCATATTTTTTTCAATTTACCCAAATTTTCTCAACTCGTATTTTAGCTGTGTATTATCGCTTCCACAAAGCCGATCTCCTAACAATGGTATCAGAGCCATTGGTTAGAGTACTGTTCATATATACGGACAATTCACGTATATGACTATTCATGTATATGGTACTGTTCACATAGAGTGAAATAGTGGTAACTGAACAAATCGTGGTGAACAAATATAGCGACAAAATTCGATATTGAGAATTTTAATGGGAGTAATTTCTCTTTGTGAAAAATGAAGATAAATGTAATCTTGAGAAAAGATAATTGCCTAACAGTAATTGGGGAAATGCCTGCTGAGATTACTGATGATAAAAAATGGGACGAGATGGATAGCAATGCTGTCGCTAACTTACATCTAGTACTAGTAGATGGAGTCTTGTAGAGCATTGAGGAGAAGAAGCCAATGAGATATGGGATACACTGACAAAGTTGTATCAGACCAAGTCACTTCACAACAAAATTTTCTTGAAAAAAAGACTTTATACCTTTCGGATGGCAGAATTAACAACGGTGACCGATCACATCAACACTCTCAGTACTCTATTCTCACAGCTCACAATAATGGAGCATAAAATAGAAGATAATGAACGTGCAGAAATCTTACTTTAGAGTCTACCTGATTCGTATGATCAACTCATCATAAATATGACCAGCAATGCTGCAACTCTAGTTTTCAACGATCTTACAGCTGCTATTCTCGAATAAGAAAATCGGCATAAGAACAAGGAAGACAGATTAGTAAGTTCACAGTAAGTAGAGGCTTTGACAATGAGAAAGAGATCAACAGAACGTGACCCCAGTGGGAGTCAGAGTCATGGTAGATCAAAGTTAAGAAGTAAAAAGAATGTCAAGTGTTATCACTGTGGCAAGAAATGGCACGCCAAAAGGGAGTGTTAGCAACTCAAGAAGAATGGAGATTCCAGAAGAAAGGACCCTGAGTCATCAAATGCTCAAGAGAATGTTGCAAATACTTCAGATGATGGAGAAATCCTGTATAGTGAAGCAGCAACAATTTCTAAGGACAGACGGCAGCTCACTGATGTTTGGTTAGTGGATTCGAGAGCAACATGACACATGACTTCTCACTGAGAATGGTTTCACATATATGGACCTATCTCTGGAGGATCTATATTCATGGCTAACGATCATACCTTAGAGATCGTTGGGATTGGTACTATCAAGATAAAGATGTACGATAGCGCTATTCGTATTATTCAAGAGGTGCGACATGTGAAGGGTCTGAAGAAAAATCTATTGTCTTTGGGACAATTAGATAACCTTGGTTGCAAAACTCGTGTCGAGAATAGGATCATGAAGATTATGAAGGGCGTGCTTGTAGTAATGAAGGCAGAGAAAATCGCTGTGAATCTATACATGCTTAAAGGAGATATACTGATGGAAGCTGAGGCATCAGTTGCTTCAACAAATTTCGGAGAAGAATCAACAATGATGTGGCATCGTAAGCTTGGCCATATGTCGGAACGAGGCTTGAAGATTCTCTCTGAACGGAGGTTACGTCCTGGTCTCACAAAGGTATAGTTACCCTTTTATGAGTATTGTATCACAAGCAAGCAGCATAGATTAAAGTTTAGCACATCCAGTTCTAGAAGTAAAAAAGTTCTAGACTTGGTTCACTCTGATGTTTGGCAAGTGCCGGTAATGTCCCTAGGAGGAGCAAGATACTTTGTATCTTTTATTGATGATCACTCCAGGAGATGTTGGGTATATCCTATTAAGAGGAAGGCAGATGTATTTTCAGACTTCAAAATATTCAAAGCACGGATAGAGCTTGAATCTGGAGAAAAGATCAAGTGTTTAAGGACGGACAATAGAGGAGAATATACAGGCGATGAATTTGATAACTTCTGTCAACAAGAAGGTATCAAGAGGCAATTCACAGTGGCATACACTCCTTAACAAAATGGAGTGGCGGAGCGGATGAACAAAACCTTGTTGGAAAGAACAAGAGCAATGTTGAAAGCTGCAGGTCTACCCAAGACATTCTGAGTAGAAGTAGTCAAAACCACCTGTTATGTGATCAATCGATTTCATCAATAGCGATTGATTTGAAGAGGCCGATGAAGATGTGGACTAGTAAGCTAGCTGATTATTCTCGCTTATATATGTTTGGATGTCCTGTGTACGTGATGTACAACGCTCAAGAAATCACAAAACTTGATTCAAAGTCCAGAAAGTGTGTACTCTTGGGATATACTGATGGAGTCAAGGGATATCGCTTATGGGATCTCACCGCCCATAAGTTTATCATCAACAGAGATGTGATATTTGCAGAGAATAAACTGCAAGAGAATGGAGACGATAGCGAACCAAAAACTACTACAGTTCAGGTAGAAAAGAATACTAAAGATTCAGATTTTTCTGAAGTAGCAACAGAGCATGAAGTAGAAGAACCAGTCGAGGAAAAGGCTTCTGAAATTCGTCGGTCAACTCATGAGAGAAGAACACTGGCATGACACTCAGATTATATCACTAAGAGCAATATTGCATACTATCTTCTGACAGAGGATGGAGAGCCAACAATTTTTCATGAGACTACCAAAAGCCCGGATGTATCCTTATAGATGACAGCAATGCAAGAAGAGATTGAAGCCCTTCACAAGAACAAAACATGGGATCTTGTTTCGCTACCATAAAGAAGGAAGGCTATTGGTAACAAATGGGTCTACAAGATCAAGTGTGATAGTAATGTTCAAGTGGAGCGATATCATATGAGATTAGTGGTAAAAGGATACGCTCAGAAAGAAGGTATTGACTTCAATGAGATATTTTCACCTATAGTTCGACTGAAAACAGTTAGAGTGGTTCTGGCGATATGTGCTACGTTTGACCTACATCTAGAGCAGCTAGATGTGAAAACTGCTTTTCTTCATGGAGAACTTGAAGAAGAGATTTATATACTCCAACCAGAAGGTTTTGCTAAAACAGGCAAGGAGAACTTGGTTTGTAAGTTGAATAAATCTCTATACGGTCTCAAACAGACGCCGAGGTGTTGGTATAAGAGATTTGATTCCTTTATCATAAGCCTTGGGTACAACAGACTCAGTTCAGACCACTGCACATACTTCAGGAGGTTTGATGAAGATAGTGACTTCATTATCTTATTATTGTACGTGGATGACATGTTAGTAGCGGGCCCCAACAAAAGCAAAATCCAAGAATTGAAGGCACATTTAGCTAGGGAATTTGATATAAAGGACTTGGGACCAGCAAACAAAATTCTAGGGATACAAATTCACTGAGACAGAGGTAACAGGAAGATTCGGCTTTCTCAGAAGAATTATTTGAAGAAAATCTTGCGCCGCTTCAATATGCAAGATTGTAAGTCGATTTCTACCCCACTTCCTGTTAACTTTAAGTTATCCTCCAGGATGTGTCCTAGCAATAAGCAGAGAGGATGGAGATGTCTCGAGTACCATATGCCTAAGCAATGAGAAGCCTAATGTTCATTATGATATGTACAAGACTAGACATTGCACAAGTAGTGGGAGCAGTTAGTCGATATATGGCGAATCCTGGTGGAGAGCATTAGAATACTGTGAAAAAATTCTGAGATACATCAAAGGAATCTCAGATGCTGCATTATATTACGGAGGATCAGAATTTACTGTCAGAGGATATATTGATTCAGATTTTGCAGGTGATCTTGACAAACGAAAATCTACTATAGGCTATGTGTTTACTCTTGTAGAAGGAGCTGTAAGCTGGGTTTCGAAACTATAAATTCTTGTGGCTTTATCTATAACAGAAGCAGAATACATGGCGGCTATACAAGCTTGTAAAGAGGCTATTTAGATTCAAAGGCTATTGGAGGAGCTCGGGCACAAATAAGAAAAGATTCCTCTATTTTGTGATAGTCAGAGAACCTTGCACATTGCAAGGAATCCAGCCTTTCATTCCAGGACAAAGCATATTGGCGTTCAATATCACTTTGTTCGAGAAGTAGTAGAAGATGGAAGTGTGGACATGAAGAAGATTCACACAAAGGAGAACCTAGCAGATGCTTTAACTAAACTAATTAATACTAACAAGTTCCAATGGTGTAGATCCTTATATGGCCTAGCAGAAATATAAGCAGCATGAAGAATTGATAAGGGAAGAAAAGAGAGATTTATCAAGTGTGAAGACATGATTAAAATCAAGTCTTCAAGTGGGAGAATGTTGAACAAATCAATAATTACAGCTCACCAACCAACCGCAATAGGAACAGTGAAAAAAGGCAGCCGCAATAAAAATAGTAAAAAGGGCAGCCACAATAGGAATAGTAAAAAAGACAGCCGCAATAGCAATAGTGAAAAGAGCAGCCGTAATAGCAATAGTAAAAGATAATGTTCACATCACCTTTCAAGTTCTATAAATACGGAGGGCTTCATTACTTGTTTTGCATCCCATTCTATATCCTCTTCCTTTCTAAGAGAGAATTCAAACCTAGGAATTCCTCTTAGTGTCCCACTTGTTTTCTCCTAAATTGTTTAGCGAGAGTGTTTTCTCCTATTTCAAGAGAGAGAGAGCTTCATTTATTCTCTCATTGTATTTAGAGAGAAGTGAGTTGTAATCTCCTTTTCATAGTGAAATTCTTCACAGCATTATCCGTGGACGTAGCATAAATTGAGTGAACTACGTTATTTCTTTTGTGTGCTTTATTTTTTTCGTTTTACCCAAATTTTCTCAACTCATATTTTAGCTGTGTGTTATCGCTTCCACAAAGCCGATCTCCTAACAATAGTTTTCAGAAGTAAGAATAACACTTTCATTTTCCACTAATTAAACTAAGCTGATATATATCATCTCTTAGGGTGTATAGATTAGTTTAATTTTAGGAATTTTTTAGCCCAACTCATAGTTACCGATTTGTAAAAATTATAACCCAATAATTGTTAGAGAAATTCATTAACCCAATCTTTATTAGGTTGAGTTGGGTTATTGGGTTAAGAGGTTTATACTTCACTTTTTCATTTAAGTTTTCAATTATTAAAAATAGGCTAATATTAAGTTTTGTTACTTAACATTTTTGATTTTTTAGCTAATTTAATCCTTGATATAAAAGCTTATAATCATAAAAATTCTAACAACTCTATACTAATGGTTTAAAATTTTAATGACTATATACTCATATAAACTAACAAGTGAAACTACTTACTCTTGTTGATCTCCTCGGATACGTGGATAAATTAATTTAGAGGAACAAAATTTAACCCGACAATACTCATATGAGTTCTACCAATTTAAAATTTTATTTTAGTTTTCAAGTTAAAAATAGGTTCCCATTATAATTTTATCATTAAACATCTATCATTTTTTATTTATCCAATTTAATCCTTGATATAAAAACTTATACTCATTTAACTTTCAGTTCTAATAACTTTGTACTAATAAAAGCTAACAAGTAAGATTAATCTATTTCTCTCTTTTAGCTTATTAAAAATTTGTTTCACATTTTCATTTTAATATACGAGAGTTCGGGTTAGGGTGGGTTATGGTTTGAAATCTCTTTTACGTATAACCCAACTCATAACTTCGATATGAGAAAATCATAACCCATAAACCATACATACTTTTTGCACATATTGGCATTTTTGGTTGGACTGAGTTGGGTTAGGTGGGCTGATATATACCCCTGATAAGTAGAGCTTTATTCTTTTATGTGTAATCAATTAGCAAGTTTTACCACATTTGATTATTCTTTGCTATCAATTTTTGAATTTTACTATTAGATGAATCTTAGGCTATGTTTGGTAAGAATAATCAATTAGTAAGTTTTACCACATTTGATTATTCTTTGCTATCGATTTTTGAATTTTACTATTAGATAAATCTTAGGCTATGTTTGGTAGGAAGAAAGAAAAGAGAAGAAAGAAAAATTTTGAGAGAAAAGTGAAGAGAAATAAAAATTTGAGTTGTTTGGTAAAAAGGAAAACAGAAATGAAGAAAGAAGGAGAGAGAGAAAAATGGAAGAATCCGTTCAAATATTTTTCTTCCAAAATGAAAAGAAAGGAGAGAAGAATTTTTTTTTTTTACTATTAGTTTAAAATGAATTTATCAAATAATCTTGTACATTATTTTTATAATTTTAATTAAAAAGATAGGGTAATTATTTTAAAATATACTAATTTTTTTTTCTTTTTTACCAAACAATAATAAAAAAAATACATTTTTTTTTCTCTTAAATTTTTATTCACTTATGCATTCTCTTCGATCTACCAAACATAGTCTGAATAAAATATATAGGGACAAAATTCCTTAAAACGAGGCAAAGGACAATAGAAAGCCCACAATCAAATTATATACAAATATATAAAAGAATATTCTAACAGCTTATAAAACAAAGGTATAATCTTCTAAGATATGTGTAAGTAATTAATGTCTTTATTTCAAACACACAAGAAATCCTTCAAAACATATGAAGAAAGAAGAAGAATAGAGGTTAATTTGTATATCTATAAATCTCTTACTCTTATTTCTTCTTTATAAGAGAGTGTGTGCATAACTAGTGTTTTGTTTTTGAGTTATTTTGCTTACTTTTAAGTTAAGACGTTGAACTTATAGATTGAATTAGATTTCAGAACTTACGATAATTTACAATTCTTTTGTCTAATTATGTTAAAAATGTCACCCCAAAACTGCTCCTGTGTACTAAATACTAATTGAATCAATTTAACGAAATTTTCTTTGACTCGTAAATGAAGTTAACGACAGTCCATGGTCGCGGCACACCAGAAACCTATTAACCAATCACATAGCGAGTACTCTTTACGCTCCAACCAACGAACTGCGAGTACATCAAACTGTCAAAAGCATCAGATCAGCTCTCTCCAATTCTCATCTCCTAAGCTAAAGCCCAATTCCTCGCCGCTTTTTACAACCGATCACGCGATCGGAGGACCAAGGATCGTCCCTGAAATCTAGACCTCCGAAATTAGGTTTCTCTACTGAATCAGATCTCCAAATCAGAGTCTTAGACGACTAATTCCCGGCCCTAAGGTCGTCGATTCGGCTGGGTTTGACTTTGATCGGAGCTCAAGCTCTCTATGTTTGGTTCCCGAGAAAAAAGGTAAGAAAATTTGGCCACCGGAGTGGCACTGAACTTTTTTCTTTCTTAGCCTTGATTTTGAGTCGATTTATTGAAATTGTTTCGATCAGAAACCGAACGGTGGGGCTTGAGGAGCTGAAAAGCTTTGCTGGGTGGGGGGTTGATTTTGAGTGGATCGGCCATGAATTGAGAGAGAGAGAGAGAGAGAGTTAGGGTTTTTAATTTTGGAGGTTTGAGGAAATGAATGTGAGCCATGCATCGGTTCACCCAGTGGAAGATGCACCAACTACAGACGGAGGCAACGCGCTGAGGGTGCGGATGAAGGACTTACAGGGCATGCCCGGGACCCCCGGTGGGCTCGCCTTGCGTATTAGCCAATTCGTTTTCGCATCTGCTGCGCTTGTTGTCATGGCCACCACTAGTGACTTTCCTTCAGTCACTGCCTTTTGGTAACACTTTCTTACTTCTTGTTCTCTCTCATTTTCTTATGGGTTCTTCTTGTTTTTGATTGATATGATTAGATTATCAATATTCTCAATTATAGTTTATCGTCAGGAGAAACAACCCGAATAGCCGATTTTAGGATTAAAAATTTGTGTTGTATTGATTTGTTATGATATTAAGGATGGTGCTTTTGAAAAATCTGTCACGAATTTTCTGAACTTCTGGCTCCTTTATTATTATTATTAGTATTACTGTTTTCTGTTCGATGTGTTGACATATAATCAGTGCTGGTATGTAAATGAATTTGATGCAACAGTAGCTTATAGATAGTGAATGCATAATTGTCACTTTTGTGTCCAGTGATGATACAATTTCTAGACTTTTTGTCTTCTTTTTCTAGTTTTGGAGATGAACACATTTTAATCTTTAAAAAATTGCTGATGATAACAAAAATTGTATTCAAGAATTTTTTTTTTTCGTTCAGCCTTTCTTCTCTGTGTCTTAGTTTGAAGTCTTTAAGGAGATGACACACCCACTACCAGATAGGGTGGAGGACTATCCAACAGTTGGATTCTTCACTTATTCTTATTCCTTGGTTCGTTTTCACCTGGTTAAACTCTCAGATAAAGACTCTGAAACTTGAAGCAAGTTAAACCATCAAAATGTTAAGCTGCAATAGTATACAAAATATGTAGCTTGCTATTGTTCAATAGATCCCAGTGCACCATAACAGAACCATGTTAGTTTGTTTAATGGCATCATGCTTAGAAGTTGCATTAAGAAAGATAGTAGCTAAGACTGTAGGATTTTACTTCTCTAAAAGGTTTACAGTATCAAATGACGAAGGACATCACGCTCATTGTTAACCCACATCAAGTTCCAACATTGGTTTGGATGCTTAAATGAATCATTCTCCATCTATATATACTAGGGATAATATATATATATATATATATATATATATATATATTATATCTCGTCTTTATATACCATGAAAAGGGTGAAGAGATAAGGAGGTCTATTGCCTTTTTGTCAAAAAACTGTAACATGGTAATTTTAGAATGATATCCAGTCTGCCTGTTTGTCCTCGTATTCTAAGTATTGCTCATCAAACATTCTAATGAAGATCAGAAGTTTTAAGTATGCTAACCTGCTCTTGGAAGGGGAATGGAGGGTATTGGATATGTTTATATTGCTTTGCTTTTTGGATAACAAGTATTACCAAGATTGCTACTGGTATTGTCGCATTAAAAGTACAAAATAGAAAAGAAAAGGAGATGACTGCTGTGGGAAAAGGAAAACTGAGATTTTGTTTTACTTTTGTCTTTAGTTAACTCGAACACTCCCTTTATTAATTTCATTTTTCTCTTTATGGTTTACCAAGAAAGTTTAACTATTAATATACACGGGCATGCTATGTTATGCATGTACTGATCTTGGCCCTGGGATGGTAAAGAAAATAGATATAAGCCAGAATTTCATCTTAAATTTTTGGTTTGGTCTACACCTGCACTTGACTCTTGTACACATGTCCATGTGATGTAATTGCAAACAGGTGCTCTCCACGTAAATCTTGTCTATTGATGAGGTCTTTCTGTTGTACCTACTGTATGTCAATCTTGTCTTGTGGATGCTCTTTAATAACTACCTTTTCTGATGTTTGCCATGTCAGCTATCTTGTAGCAGCTGCTGGTTTGCAGTGTGTATGGAGCCTTTCGTTGGCTGTTGTTGACATTTATGCGCTTTTGGTGAGACGCTCTTTACAGAATCATCGAGTTGTCAGCTTCTTCACTGTTGGTGATGGGGTAAGATTAAAAAGAGCATATAATTCTAGCAAGGGATGGATAGTTTTGGGACATGTCAGTATCACCCCTGATCTCTTGTCCAATGGGTTTTGCATGGTCAGTCATTTTTGCATTGTAGGTAGTTCCAACAATGTCTCGAATCGACTACCTGCAGTGTAGATTGTGGGGCCGTTAGTAACATTTTTCAAAGGATGTTACTTTGAAATTTGTAGTAGTTTATTTATTTTGTTTGCTTTTCTAACTTGCAATTTGCATGGATTATTTTGTTCGCATGTGCACTTTTTTTTTGTTTCCCTCATTCATTTGGTATTTGGTTTTTCACTTCACGGCTTAATTAGGATCCTTCTCTCTGTTGCAGATGACATCAACTCTTACATTTGCTGCGGCTTGTGCTTCTGCGGGCATCACAGTTCTGATTGACAATGACCTTGGTAGCTGTGCTCACAACCATTGTACACAATTCGAAACTGCTACAGCCATGGCTTTTATATCATGGTTCACTTCATTACCATCTTTTCTCTTGAATTTCTGGTCTCTAGCATCCCGGTGAGTGTATGGGAATGAAAAACTAAAGGAAATATGACAAAGGGCAGTTTCAGTTCAAAGTAGACTGTCCAAAGTGCACTTTTTTGTTATGTCCTTGCTATTGAAGAGTTGGTTGTAATTTTGTGTATAGTTTGTGTTTCTTTGAGCAATACAAAGATGTCAAGTTGTGAAATATGGATGGTTAAACTATCACCTCAACCTGGGTATTGAATTTATTTGACAATTTTGGCGCAATGGCAAATACTGTATGATAATAGGGTTTGATGTCTCTACTTACCGAGTATTGATCTTGTGTTTAGTTGTCAACGTTGCTTGTATATCCATTTTGGTTAGTCCTTTGGCTAATTCTCTATTTGGTTTGGCCAATGATTCGGAGAGGAAAAGAGAACAGGAGCTACGTTAAGTTTTTATGGTTTATTTTTATCAAGTGAACATTAATTGAGACAATATGAAAGTTATATATTAGGCAGATTTATATTACATAGCGTTATGAAACGCGAATCTCGTGCTAGGTTGTCGTGATTGTTATATTAACTTTAGCGCCGAAAATCTTTTTAAAGAAAATAACAAAGGAGTTAAACAATAACCGGAGGAGTAACAAGTGAAGGGAAAAGAAGGGAAAAGGTTAATTTATAATACTTTGTAGTTTTCATATCTAATATGTAGCATACACTGTAATAAAGTTGTCATTTTATTATCCGAGTTACGGTCATGACTCGTGAGCCCTCTATTATCATAAGATTTGTGTCACGAACGAGGATTGAATCACGTAAATATATTCCATCACTTGTACAATTTGGATTGAGTAATGCGACATGAATTCACACAATATTTTGTAGATTAAACGCTCTAATTCTTTACCAACAAGAGTAACAAAAACAAATTAAGCGAACGCATAACAATTAATAGCAGTTTCACTCTCAATGTCATAGCTAGTCCACGTTCGGATTTAGACGCTGCATGTTTTTCACCATGATAAAGAACAAAAAATATAAGAAAATCTCTCACCTCACGCTTTTTAGACTTTGCAAATTCTCTTTGTTGTCTATCACTTTCTAAGTCGGCACATAATATCATTTATATGGTAGAAATAATTAGGATAGTTGAATACATATGCAAAAACACCAAAATATCCTTACCAATAAAATTTGTTGGGTGTCTCGGGAGGGAATTTGCTGTATAGGTATTCAAAATCCACACGAACTAATTTAATCCAATCCGCAAAGTGAGAGTATCCGTACTTGTACAAATTAGATTGAATTGAATTTCTAAAATTCGTAATTCTATGAATCAGATATATTTTGTCATATTAAAAGCAACCAATTCAATCCAATCCACGTTTAAAATACATAGTATATAATTTATATATTTTTTTATGATTCATATATGTTGTGAAGTTTTCTGGTGGTTGTAGTTTAAGTTGTAAAATTCTATTATAGAGCTTACCTCACATGATTAATACTTTCTAAAACACAACACTCTAAATTTATGCTAAAAATACATAATTTGGAACAAAAAACCAATATAAAGCCAAGTTATAAGAGCTTCTTAAGCAGGACTAAATAATCGATCAAAAGTAATCGATTCAATCCAAATAATCGATCAAAAGTAATCGATTCAATCCACAGATTTATGGAATCCACAGATTTATGGATCATATTGTATGGGTTAAAAGGTTTTATACAAATTAAATTGAATGTAATTTTTAAAATCTGCATGATAGTGTGTAATATGCTAAAAAAAAATAATACTTGCGGAATGGATTAGATAAACACTCTAATTTATTGTTTAGCATTTCATTCTAACCCAGAAAGTCAATTCACATTTATATTATGCCGTACAGTAAAGCCTCTATAAATTAATATTATTCGGACTAGAGAATATTATTATTTTATAGAGAATATTTATTTATCGATAAATAAATAATTTATTAATTTATTGATGAATAAATATTTATTAATTTAAAAGAGTATCATGAGTTTAATATTTATACTTTTTCCCCTAAGATACAAATATGATTTATAATAATAAAAATTAAATGCAATCAAAGTTAATGTATGCATACAAAGAAACCTAAAAGTTAATATGTAAATATATAAAAGTTAATATATATTGTTTTTATATAAATACAATTTTAAAATTTAATTTTCAGTGTACATTAAAAAGTTAAGTTGATATACATACAATAAATGTAGTTTTAAAATTTAGTACCTTAGAGCATCTTCAATAGATATGTTAAATATTTACAAGATTACTATTATTTTGAACACAAAATATTCATATGTTTCACAAAATTATCAAAATTCAATGTATATATATATATATATTTTTTTTTTCTCATTAAATTTTATTTACAAGTTTGTCTTACTAAATTGCAATCAGTTAGAATTAATATAAGATTAAAATTTTACTTACAATTTTTTTTTTTGCATTGACCAGTTTGTTTATTTATATAGAATATGAGTAATTGTAAATTAGTAGATTAAGTTAATTTTTATGATGAGTAATTGGATAATTAAATTATAAGAGTTAATAGTAGAAAAAAAATATGTTTATACATAAAATTAATGTTTCAAATATAAAATAGTATTTCTTTTAACATATATACGTTAGAGTAAAATTTAAAAAGTACGTGCCAAATTTAGTATGTGATACTAAATTTAGCATTAGCACACTTTTTTTTTCAGCCTAATGTATTGGATATGGTCTTATAAGATATAATATTTTAAGATATTTTATGTATATTGAATATAATATCTAGAAATAATCATTAGTTTTACTTTTAAAATCCAAATCATTGTAAATAGATTATACATCATATACAAAATGTATTGCATGCATTGTAAAAATTAGAGATGAAACTATGCGTCCAATTTAAGTATAAATAATAAGCAAATAACTTTAGATGTAATTTGAAAAAAAAAAAAAGAAAATAGAAGTTTTCTAGAAAAAATTTATTTAATATTATGAATGACTTTGTGTTATTTTTTTATGTATTTAATTAATTATTAATTTATATTTTCCATGGACGTCAAAGGAACTAGAAATAGTTAATATTTTATCCATTTAGTAAGAATATTAATCCTTATTTAACCATATTATTAATTTATTAGATATTTATTTATCGAGATTTTACAGTATTACAAGTAGATTTTGTCAATAATTTCTTAAATTAAAGTATGATACGGTCACAGATGTTTTAGCATTTTTTTTTTCAATACCAAAAGGGAGTTATTCAAAAAAAAGAGAATTTTTCAACTTCTTTCCTAGTATGTATTGCAATTTACATTGACGTGGCACCGACTTGATAGATGTTTGCGTGAACTGGCACGTAAACGTACCAATTGACAAAATTGACCAATGACCAGCCGAAAATCACGACTTTGCAGAAAGCAAAAAGCAAAAAGTAAAAACGTGCCTTGTAATAAATGGCAAAGGGTGGCAAGGCAAGAGTGCAATACAGGCAATAAAATAAGAGAAAAAAGGACTCATCAAGGCAGTTTTTTACTTATTATTTTTTTTATTCTTTAACAACTTGGCTCACAATTACTAACTTATTGCACCTGTGTATGGTAAATTTTTAAGACGAAAATTATTTCAAATTCCTTTCATACCAACGAGTATAATAAAGATTTTTTTTTAAATTTTATATTAATAGAAAATAAATTTTGACCCTTATATTTCAATTTAATAATTATAATTAAATGCATTAACATGAATTCTAATATGAATTTAATAATATTATTTATTTTTATAACCCTTGTATTGAAATTTACTAGTTAAAATTGAATATTTCTTCCTCGATGAGAAATTTTAAAAATCCGTACTATACTAAAATATATATTTTACCCTTCTATTAGTTAGTAGCATCACATGTACAAGTATTTTTTTAAGCACTATCACCATTAATCACGAAACTGATCATATCTCCTCTATATTTACAACCAATAAATATAGATCTAAGTAGAAAATAAGACAGAACGATAGCTTATTCATATACAGAAACTGAAAAAGAATAAACCAAGAAGTGGCGAAACTTTAACTCTTTTTTTTTTTGGGGGGGGGGGGGGGTTCTTTCTTTCTAAATAACGGTTATGCATATGTTATATAAATATATACGGCACACACATATATACGGATTTCAGTTGTTTGTTTCATGTGCCAAATCCATTATAAATGGACCTTAATTAAATTTAATCGAAAGCTCTCCATATCTCAGCGTGTATGTACATACATGTTTATTTATATAATTTGATGGGGAGTGTATAAATACACACACATACTTATATTTACAAGAAAAATATAGAGAAGACAATAATTGAGGTAGAAAAATGTCCATGGAAGGGGATGAGGATGCTAGACAATATCGGTGTTTCAACAAGTACCAAGAGATAGTGAAACAGGTAAACTAAATCAGCTCAAATCAGAATACAGTACATAGCTCGAGTAATATTAAAGCTATGTATCTAATATATATGATTAGAAAGAAAATATTATATTGTACATGTACAAAAATTACTTTTGAGTAATATTAAAAACATCTTGTACTGAAAATAAAATCCCTTCTATACAATTTTGTGAAATTTGAGTCCATTAATTAATTTGAATTATATATAAAACCCACAGGTTCTATTTCTTGACGAGCTCACCGACTCATTCGACCCTCGACGAAGTACTACTAGACTTCCAACGCAAAAAAGGGTAATAAATTGCTTATTATTATTTAGATTCTATATATCGTATTAATTATAATCAATTTATATATATATATATATATATATATATACTATTAAATACGAGATCACATTAGTACTACTGTTGCATATAAATATGCACCAACCCGAACCACCCTAAATTATATCGACTCAATTATTTTCAACAGCGCCAAAGACTATATATGTGTGTATAGATTTTTTTAGAAAATAGGCATAGGCCATCAGAAATGGTAATTTGGGCTTAAGTGGGCTTGAGAGCTCATATGTGCAATAAAGTTCAAAATTAAAGTTGTAATCCTATTTTTATTAGTTAATTTGGAGCATAAACTAGAATAAGATCTATTTTGTAAAAGTGTAAGGTCTTGGCATAATTTTATTCTACTCTATGAGTAGATTAAATTGATATGTGTCCAAATTAGAGTTTGGGTGAATGAAAAATTAATATTCAAAGTATGCTTGTTGGTATTGGAAAATAGAGGAAGAAAGATAGAAAAACTTGTCCCATATTGTTTGAGAAGCTTTCAAACTTGTGCTTTATATAGAGTTGCATTTTTCATAGGTGTAACTATGTGTAGCCAAGATGTTCTCTCAGGCGCGCGCAAAGATGCGAATCTTCGGATTTGAGCCTGAATATTTGCATGAGCCTTCAATTTCTCTTGGACTCTTGTAAAACATTCAATTTCTGGCCGGCAATGCCAAGTTATTGGTGTTTTGTAACCTTTCTTTTTACCAGCTATATAAACATATCTTCTCCACCTCTTTTGAAAGCTCTCAGCTTCGTTTTTCCCTTCAATATTCTCCCTAGCAGCTTCCTTTCTTTTGTATGTCTTAGTGTTTAGTTTCTAGTTCTAGTTTCTCTGATAATCTAGTCCTAGAAATCCTTGAGTGAGAAGAGATCTATAAGTTAAGTTTGAGTATAGGTGTTAGTACTTTACCTGCTATTTTTAGTCGTTGTATTTTGAGAAACTGACATTTGTTAAAGTCTTCAAATATTCTAGTGGAGAGAGCGAATCAGTTTTAAGAACACTGTGACCTACACAAGCTTCGACAGTAATTAATGTTTCAAAAGTGCTACTAAGATTTTATTAAAAATTAGAGCAAACTTTTGGTAACTGTTTATCTTAAAGTTTATTATAAAGTTTGCTATATACGTTCGTAACCTTATAAATTTCATGTTAATTATTTTCTACATATTTATATATTAATTCTGAAATATATTAAATGAACTTTTCGACATAGATCTGAGATGTTTGCGTCATTCTCTGTAGAGATCACACTTTGTTTTCATCATCAATATCCCCCACACAACGCATGCAAACACCATGCCTTTCTCTATAATTTTCATGCATTAAATGACAAAAACTAGAGTTAATTCATTCTCTCATGAACATGGTCGACTTTACTATAAATATAAATACGTTAACAATATTTAATTTTCATCATTGCTTTGCCAGCTTTTTCTTCGCATGATGTCCTACTTCACGTACGTAAGAAATGCATGTATTGTCTGTCTGCATGTATTGTATATATATCTAAGGTACTATATGCTCAATTCAAAAATTTGTCTCATTAATAATTAATTGCAGAAACAGAAAGGTAGCATCCACTCTACAAATAACAATGGGTCGTCAAACCAGCAAGAAATCTTTGACCAAGTGATGGTGCAAACTATAACAAGATTTCTCAGCGATTTAAATTCAAAATCAGGCGAGAAAAATCATCCAAAACCATGAGTACATCAAATGTACTGACTGATCACTCTTTTTCTAAAAAATAAATAAACTAAGAAGCTAAAGGTACCGTCTTTTGTGTTTAAATTTTTTTTATATACGGTTTATTTGTAAGCAAATTCTTCATTGGCAAAACATGGTTAATGCTTTTTACTGAACAAAAATCTTAAGAGGCTTTTTTTTTTAATTAATTTTCAATTATTATTATTAACGTGAAGAGAGAGATAATAAGCTAGGAAATATTTTTCTAACCGTCATTGGAGCTTCTAATTAACAGAAACATATGAAGAAAAATGAAATACCAACGTCTTATAACAAGTATTTTCCAAAAATACCATGGTGAGACATTCTTTATTTTTGGGTTGTTAGCACCACGTACTAACAAAATTTGTGAGACTTATATCTCTATTATGTGATACCACCACATAAGGTTCCATATGAAATTTCTCATCTTTCTAGTTCAAGAGAAATTAATGCTTTCTGTTTTGGTAACTAAGATGGTAATATTCTTTCCCATTAAGTTAGAGGAGGATTTTTCATAATGGACATGATTACTCTTCTATATATGTAGTCTAGCTAATTACGTGTCAACCAAAACAAAAAAGAAAAATCCACAAGAAGTTACTTCAGGCAGAAAAATAATAATAATAACAATAAAAAGAACTCTTTCAGAGAAAACTAAAATTAAAATAAGAAAGAAAAGAAATTGTTGCTAGCTTTCGAATGTGCAAAACATGTAATGATAAGAAGATTCAAACAAAACAGAAATGAATGTAATGATAAGAACGCGATAATCTATGCATTGTGCCTTACCAACACGACAAAAAGTGCTAGTGTTGCCCTTCTGATCAGTGAGACGTTATAATGTTTGGGACCAAAGAAATCATCATTTCAATTTTCTTTCGGTCGGTCGGAATTTATATATGCATACTCGTAATTGGTTAATTAACTAAATAATTAACTAAACCAAATTAATATAATCAACATGGCTATTATATGCTTCTTATTACCAAGTATTCTATTTCACGGAATTCCTTTTCATTTTTATGTATGCATTGCATGGTGTATATACAAGTATATCAATTATGGGTAGGACACTTAATTTGTTAGCATGACATATGTAGTACACATAACAAGGCTTACGATCCGAATGATTAATAAGCAAGGATTAATCGAAAACTAGAGAGTAGAAACAAAACAAAGATTTTTAATATTAATAATCGTCGTAATTAAGCGAATTCTTAGTTTTGAGAAATAAATTACTATCTATATCTACATCTATATATGTAAATATTAACATTAGCGTAATAATTAATTAAACTATCTTAGAAAGATTCATAACGACAAGAAAAATGGGACAAACAAAAGAATATACGAATAGCCAACAGTCAGAGGCAAATTAAGAGAAAGCGATTGAGAGTGGACGATGGACTATAGTCTATATAATATTTATGTGGAATTTCAGAATTATTTATTCTTACTTTTTTTGATTTCCTCTATTTATTTTCCCCTTTATCTTATATGTATTTTGACTAGTTTGTTTTCAGCAACCAGCTTTATATTCTTTATTTCAGAATTTGTGTTTTATTTTTCATTTCATGTTTTATGCTTAAAATTCCTATTTTTCATGGACTGTTTTTGGTCTGTTTTTTAGAGGTTTTCTTTCCTTAAAGTCTCTATAAAACTTGATTGTATTTTGCGTTGTGTATGTAAGTAAAATAAGAGGGTTTTCTCTCTAATTTCTTCATGGTATCAGAAATGAAATCTGAACCAAACCCTTTCAAAAAAAAAAAAAGGCATCAGATTTAGGTTCTAAGATAACCTTCATAGGTCAAAAGCAAACCCACCTCTGCCCAGTAATTTTGAAGGTGTTGTCTTGCCTATTACTGGCCACAAACTCAAAAGCTAGAACTATCTTCAATTGTCCCAATCCATAATGATGTTCATATGCAAAAAGGATAAAGATGATTACCTCATTGTTATTGCTGCAGCATTACCAAGGGAAGATCCGAAATACAAGGTCTGGAAATCTGAAAACAACATGGTTATGTCATGGTTAATTAATTCCATGGCTAACGATGTTGAAGAAGATTTCATATACAATGCAACAACTAACGAAATTTGGGATGCTGCGAGAATCTTTTACTCCGACAAGGAAAATACATCGGAACTCTTTGAAATAATGGGGCTGATTCATAATCTTCGGCAAGGTGAGTTTACTATCACTTAGTACTTCAATACTTTGAATAGATATTGGAAACAACTTGATCTATTTGAAGACTCAAAGGTGGGATACCTAGAATATAATGCTAAATATAAAAAGATTATTGAAAAGGATAGAATATTCAAATTCCTATTAGGGCTGAACAAAAATCTAGATGAGGTAAGAAGAAGAATAATGGCAATCAAGCCTTTGCCATCAATTCAAGAATTTTTTTCAAAAGTAAGAAGAGAAGCAAGCAAGGAAAAAGATATGCTTAGATCACAAAATCCATCGATCCCCAACCCAAATAAGAATTCTTCCCTTGTGACTCAAAATATCATCTTCTTGACTGATAATTGTGCCCGAAAAGGAAAAAGGCCATGGTGTGAGCATTGCAAAATACCAGATCACACCAAACAAACCTGTTGGAATCTTTATGGAAATACACTTAATTAAAAACTACGGGAAAGCCGTGACTATACAACTACTGCGCAAGAATAATTAACTGCAGAAATCAGTCAATTCAATAAGAAATAGTTGAAAATTCTTTAGAAATGCTTAACTAGACCCTCAATCACTCCTAACCAACTATATCTCAGCCAGCTCCAGTGACAATCAATGTGAGAACTGGTTCAGTTGCACAATGAGGTAATTTTTCTACTGCCTTGAGAACTCATTCAGAGAAAAATAACTTCTGAATAGTTGACTCAGGAGTATTAGACCACATGAAAGGTAACTCATCTCTTTTCCATACTTTTACACCTTGCTCTAAAAATTTTATGGTAAAGATTGCTGTTGGTTTCATAAACAAAGTGGCTGGAATAGGCTCCATAGTTTTACCAAAAGATTTTATTTTAAAATCAATTCTCTTGGTTCCAAGGTTGGATTGTAACTTATTGTTTGTAAGTAAACTTACGAGGGATTTGACATATGTTTCTAATTTCTTCACTATGTATTATGAATTTCAGGACTTGGAATTGGGGAGGATGATTGGCAATGTTAAAGAATGTATGGGGCTCTATCTTCTAAAGGATTCACAAAATCTCGATAAACAAGCTCATAATGCAAGAGGTGTGTCAATTCCTGTTTTTATTTTCTTCTAATAAAGAGAGTATAATTTTACTTTGGCACTACAGATTAGGTCACCCTAATTTTTTGTACTTGAAAAATATACCTCCGCATTTATTTGATGATATTAATTCTAAGTTCTTGCAATGTAAAATTTGTCTATTATCCAAGCACACTAGATCCAATTACCCTATTCACACGTATAAACTATCTTAACCATTGTCTATCATTTACAGTGACATATGGGGACCTTCTACGGTCAATAATATCTTAGGAAGTAGATGGTTTGTGTCATTTATTGATGATCATACTAGGAGAACTTGGGTTTATTTGATGAAAGAAAAGTCGGAAGTAAAAGTTATTTTTCAAAATTTTCATGCTATGATACACACAGTTTTAGACAAAAATCAAAGTGTTTAGACTAGACAATGCTAGAGAGTATTTTAATGCCATACTTAGGAACTTTTTTGAGAATAATGGTATAATCGAATAAAGTTCATGCTCTGAATGTGCCTAAGAACGAAAAATAGGCATTTACTTAAGGTTGCTCGATCAATCCCTTATGCTTTTAATGAATGTGCCTAAGAACTTTTAGGGGGAAGCTATCTTAACTGCAATCTATCTAATAAACTGAATGTCTTCATGAGTCTTTAAGTTCAAAACTCTTTGCCAAATGCTGCTCTTATGTTATCCCAATACTAGAATCATCAACACCCTATCTCCAAAAATCTTTGATTGTATTGTATTTGTACATGATCATTCTCAACATCGGAGTAAATTAGATCCTAAGGCTATTAAATGCATATTCCTTGGTTACTCTCACAGTCAAAAAGATTACAAATGTTACTCAAACATCACTCGCAAAATTTTACACCACAATGAATATAACCTTTTTTGAAACAGAATTATATTTTCAAAAAATTCACATTTAGTGGGAGAAACCAGAAGTTCAAGAATGTGACGTTTGGTAAGAACTAGAAATCTCAACACCTCAATCACCCAAGGCCAACATTATCCCAAATGAATATAATTTGCCCATCATACCCGAAAGCAATGAATCTAACACAATTGAAACCATCATACCTGAAAGCAATAAACCTGACACAATTGAAATAGCTCCAAAAACTCCTCCACATGGCCAACACCACACACAACCTACAAATTCAAAGCTAGGTGTGTACTCAAGAAAGAAAAAACCTCAAGTGGAGATGAAACCTCATACATTGTTTAAACAAAACCAAGAATCTAGCTCAACTCTATAAAGTCCACGTAATACAAATCTCGAGTCTTCTCCTTTGTATAGCACTGATAATGATCTTGATATTCTCATTGCTCTGAGGAAGGGTATAAGGTCTTGCACACAACAAACACCCTATTGGCCAGTTTATCTTATATGATGTTCTTTCGGCAAGATTCCGTGCTTTCACTACAAATATGACTATTGTAGACACCCTTAAAGATATCTATGAGGTCCTCAAAAGACCAGATTAGAAGGAAACAATCGGAGAGGAAATTAATGCATTAAAGAAAAATAGAACTTGGGAAATCTCTGATCTTCCTCAAGGAAAATTGCCAGTAGGATACAAATAGATCTTTAATGTCAAATACAAGCCTGACGGAACAGTTGATTGTTACAAGGTAAGATTGGTAGCCAAAGGTTTTACATAGACCTATGGCTTGGACTACTAGGAGACATTTGCCCCAGTAGTAAAACTTAATGCTGTCAGAGTTCTCCTCTTATTGGCAACAAATTGTGATTCGTCTCTTTATCAACTTGATGTGAAAAACGCATTTCTCAATAGTGATTTATAAGACAAGGTTTATATGGAGATTCCCCCTGGATTCGAGATGCCAAGTTACTCTAACAAAGTATATAGGTTGAGAAAATCACTTTATGGTCTCAAACTGTCTCCAAGGGTATGGTTCAAAAGGTTTACAAAGATCGTCAAAGAATATGATTATACTTAGGGGCATATCGATCATATTTTATTCTCTAAACATTCACAAGAAGGAAAAATTGTTATTCTTTTAGTCTATGTAGATGACTTCGTTTTAACTGGGGACTACTTGGAAGAAATGAGCAAACTGAAAAATGTACTTGTAAAGGAATTTGAAATAAAAAAACCTAGGAAACCTAAAATATTTTCTAGAGATGGAGGTGGCTCGATACAAGAAATGCATCTCAATTTCTCAACTCAAGTATATCATGGATTTACTTAAGGAGACAGGAATGTTAGGTTGCAAACCTGCTACTACTCCCATAGAGTCCAACTACAAATTTGGATTAAGAAATGACTGTGCCCCTGTTCATAAAGGCAGATACCCGTGTTTGGTAGGTAAACTCATTTATCTAGCCCATACATGGTCTGACATCGGATTCTCAGTAAGTATTGTTAGTCAATTTATGAACAACATTAATGAGGACAACTTGAAGCAGTTTATAGAATTCTCAAGTACTTGTAGATGACCCTAGGAAAGGGCTTATTTTTCAAATAGGGAAACAATAGAGAAATTGAAATATATTCTAATGATGACTAGGTAAAATCTATTATTGATAAGAAATCCACTATAGGATATTGCACTTATATTTGAGGGAACTTGGTAACTTGGAGGAAAGGAATAAGAAGCAATTTATGGTTGCTAGAAGCAGTGCAGAAGCTGAATATCATGCTTTAGCCTTTAGCATATATGAAGGAATGTGGCTGCAAAAATTGCTAAAGGAACTTGGAATTACGATTACAAACTCTATAAAGGTGTTGTGCGACAATTTAGCAGCAATCAACATTACAAAAAGCCATGTGCATCACAATCGTACTAAGCATGTTGAACTTGATTGGCAATTCATTAAGGAAAAGGTCGAAGAAGGGATACTTGAACTTGTTTATACCTTGTCCAACTCACAAGTTGCTGATGTTCTAACTAAATCGTTGCCAAGAGAAAAGTTCGAAGTCTTAATCTCCAAATTAGGAATGATTGACATCTATTCTTAGCTTGAGAGGGAATGTGGAATTTCATAATTGTTTATTCATATTTTTCTGATTTCCTTTATTTATTTTTCCTCCTTATTTTATGGGTGTTTTAGCTAGTTTGTTTTTAGCAACTAATTTTATATTGCTTAATTTCAGGATTTGTGTTTTATTTTTCTTTTCCTATTTTAAGGCTTGGAATCCCTATTTTTTAGGGACCGATTTTTGGTCTGTTTTTTAAATTATTTTTTCTTAAAGTCTCTATAAAACCTGATTGTATTTTGTATTGTATATATAAGTAAAATCCCTATTTTTTAGGGACTGATTTTTGGTCTGTTTTTTAAATTGTTTTTCTTTAAAGTCTCTATAAAATTGATTGTATTTTGTATTGTATATATAAGTAAAATAAGAAAATTTTCTCTCTAATTTCTTCAATATATATATATATATAAAAACATATATATATATATATATATATGAGTGATATCTAGATTTCTACCTATCTGCATGCACGCATTGATGTCTTATCTAAATATGTATGCAAGTACTGATGCTCCACGAATGAAAATCTAGTTTGGCGAAAATTTTGAAGACTCAGCAGCTCTCAGAACAAGACTTTTGAACATCACATTGAGTATTTATGAAGATGACCATTATGTAAACCTAATCAACATTCGATCATTAAAGACACTGCCACATGATAAAGGAAAGAAAACTGATGTCCAAACAGTCTGCCACCCTCTCTTCGAATATAATAAATTTATAAATTATACGTGTATGCTAGATAGAAGAGCAAAGCAACCTTCATAAATCATAAATCATTTCTTCAGCTTTATGTTGCAATACATTCAAGTCATCTTCGGTTTTTTCTTTTTCATTTTTTTTAACATTTTTTTTCCACATATTGCAAGTATCAACCTATCAATCTTTCCAACTCATGTGATCATTGCTCAATATATAGTCGAAGAATGACAACTCACCTACCAAATTAATTTGTGCACGAGTGGATCATACCTATATGCCTTCTTGTTTTTATTATTTTTTAAAGACAAAAACAATAAACTGCTTGAATACGTAGTATGTACATGTAAATACCAATGGGGGTACCAAAGACGAGTAAAACTTGCACTAACAGCTTTAATATTCTATACAATACACAGCTAATGGAAGATCATTGAAGGACAAACCATCCCCTCTTTGGGTTTCATCTTTATATAGTTCTACTTCCAATTTTTCCCAAGTTCTTACAATCTATCCAGGACCAAAAATTAGGTGGTAAAAACAAAAGCACAAACCAATAATTTACAGGGAGAAACCAAAAAATTTTAGTGCTTGTGGCAAAAATTAAATTAAATTAATATAATGCAAACCTGGGGACTGGAGTTCAGATATTACAAAACTCGGTTCTTATATTTTTTTTTTCATTTCCTTCTTTCAAAATTTCTCCCGTGTCTTTTTTTCCTTTTTAGTTCCTTCCCTCTTTCTTTGACATATTTTAGTGGGAGAAAGGATGTTGGATATATAAGAAAGTGTTCACACAAAAGACCAGTTTACGAAAGAGAAGGCCAGACAGTGAACCGTGTTGATCTGTTCCGAAGCATGGACTTTCCATGCAACAGCTTGGTCGAATGATACATGGCGTCCCATCGTTGACATGCAGATCCCGGCAGGAAAGCACGCAAATCCCTTAAAATGAAGAAGAAAATGGAGGATTCAGAGTACTTACTAGGGAACAAACGAGCTTCCAGTAAAGAAAACAAAGGCAATGATTCCAATTGACATGTTTCATTTTATTAATTATATGGAACAGCAGTGCATGGCTTAAAGCCAAACAAAGAGTTAACTTTGCTCCATTCAAAGGTTAAAAGTGGTCAAAACCTCCATTGAACGAGGAGGGTTTGCTGACAATTTCGAGTCATTTATTAACCAATACACAGGTATGATAACAAATTCGGACAAGTAAAATTACCTCCTGCATCAATTTGGCAAAGTCGGTAAACAATGCCTTGCGACCAGACTCGTCAAATATCTTATCCAATGTGATGTCTTGTAGTGCCACCAATGTCGTCTCCAGCATGTCAAGCCCAGCCTGGTTTGCAAAGATGAAAACTGGCAGCGTCTGCGATACATGAAGCCATTTAGTAACAAAAATCATTTTGTTATTCAGTTTCGATAAAGCAGCTACGTATACATTGCTCATAAAACATGACAGGAAATCCTACATATTTTAATGAGATATAAAATTGGACTCTTACCTTCAATGAACAACACAAAATGGCATCTTGGTGATGCCATAGATTCTTTAACATAGAGTCACCACCACCCAATGAATCAGATCTCACCAGTTCTGACCCCATATAGTAACTGAATAGGTTAACAATTCAGAAGTATTAGCAAATACTCGTACAAATAACATAAATGAATCTATGGTTCAACAAAGTAACAAGAACAATCTAAACTGTAATTCATAGAACACCCAAATGCTGTATCAAAAAAGCAAGAGAAGTCTTGTTCAAACCAATGAGTAACTATTTTTTATGAGGCATTCTCCAAGAATGATCAAACTATTTTTCGTTGGCACCAGTAAGCTGTAAGACAAACAAGACATAATCCAACAGAATGAATACATAACAAAGCCAATAGAACTTGCCTATAGCTCTGGCAGATCCAGTTAGCTAGTGTAAGAGCTTCTGGAGAGCCTTGGGAAAGCCTTGGCCCAACACCAGGATTCAACCCAGATGGAGATATTGCCATCGCAACTCTCTGCACCGACGAAATGACACTACGGACATACTGCCGTGCCATGGTAGCAACATTATCCTGTAGGTTGCTCTCAAAAGGAAACTGGAAGGCTATAGTCAATAACGAACGAACATTATGAGACAACGATAAATCTCCCGAGGCAAGGGTTGTTGCTGAGCCCACTTCCAGACTGGACGTTAGATCTAGGGTCCGATGTGCAGGTAATCCATCCTTTGATTCCGACTGCATGTGCAAATGATGTACATTAATGTATTAGCTAACAAAAACCACAAACCAGCATGTACATGTCTTTCAAAGGATGGAAACATCTTGACTCAACTGTTTTTGTTTCCAATGGGATGATGCGGAAACCAGAGGGTAGCAATGGCGCATCATCTGGAAACATCTCATCAATTGGAGCAAAAACTAGTTCTGAACAGGCACCGACGGCATTGTCATCAACTCCACTGCAAATCTGCCAAAAATAATAAAAAAAACAAGTTAGAAATACAATTTCATGAACAAAAACACCCATTTTATTTTATTGCGCCAAAGCACAACTATAGGAGGATCAACTAATCCACGATGTAGGGAAATTGTACAGGTACAAATAACCGATAGTACAGTTACATTTAATATTTTAAAATATTGAAAGGAGGCCCTAAGTCTATTTTACTGATGGGCATATTAAACTGAGCACATGCCACTGTTAACTCTAATTAGAGCCCCCACCCCCTCTCTGAGTTCTTTTCTGGAATCATCATTGTGGATGTCGTATTCCCAATTTTGACAGGGTATCCGCACAAGAAATTGATAATTAACACTTTTCTCAGTCACTAAAGTCAAACAATGCCATCTTGCTATGTTTGTTTGTGAACTTGTTTTCTTTCAAAATCTAAATAGTGCAAGTTCAGAAAAAATCACCTGCAACAGATGAATGTCCCTTGAAAGAAAAGCATCTTCTTGAGCAAGAGAATGCCCTTCAAGTCGAACGACTTCAAGCAACTGGAACATAAATCAGGCATTGTAAATAGTAAGAAGACATTTCATATTCAAGTCGATGGACAAAATATTGTTTTCCAATGGAGAGGTGTTTCTGCCGAAAGGCAAGAATAACACAATTTTTCATGGCTATTACAAGGGTTAGGGTCAAACATGAACAACAAATGAAAAGAGGACACGGAATGTATCATTTTAAAACTATACCTCTTCATGTTCGATTGTATGGCCAAGGGGCATAATGATTTGGCTCCCTGTAAATCTAGTGGGCCTCATCCCTGGATAAGCATAAGACCCAGGTTTCAATGCCGCCGCAGTATAGCCATCAACATTGAAGTCAGCCCATTCTGACCGATGTTCCCTTAAGAAGCGAACCAAGACCGCAGGAGGGACATTCTAGTAGGTGGAAAGAAACAAACACAAGATTAATAGTTTTACCACATAAAAACTGCAAATGTCTTGAGGAGAAAAGACTATTTCCTATGTGAAAATCATATAATAAGGACAAGCTAAAACATAAAAAAGATGTCAGCAATCATATACAAAGGACATGTTAGACCACAATCTATACAACGTATGAAAATCAATGACCAACATTGGGAGTTTGTAAACTTACTTGGAGTAGCATTGAAGCCTTTGCACAAAGAACCCCTCCAAGGAATGCAAGCGAGTTTGCAGGACTGGCTATGGTGCTCAAATTCTTGGCAGAATTAACTGCAATTGTAACATCTTCGGCACTATCAACATTCACTATAGACCAGCCATCATCATTGAATCCATTGACAGCATCATTGAAGCCTCTAGAAGACGAAAAATCCATAATTTAAAAAGGAAACCAAAATAACAAAAAGGGAACAGAATCTTAGATTGCAGAAAATGGCGCATATACCTTATCAATCTTTGACTAAAAGTTCGTAGAACAGCTGGCTGCCTGCCCAAACTGTATACCACCTCACCACTTGTCTCCTGTGCTATTTGCCTGATATAGCGTAGTGCCTACACAGAGGGAGTTTAGTCAATACACCACCTCTGTTATAATGACTACGTTTTTGGGCTAGAGATTTATTAGACTTCATTAAGACGGATTGACCCGAAACTCTTGAACACAGAAGACTGAAAGGGAGAAATAAGCAGACAAGAAATTCCACAAGAATAGTTTAAAACTGTATAGACAAGACTGCAAGATCAAAAATCATTTTTCAGCGCAATGGGAACATGAATAATTGCAAACAGGAAGGCTTCTAGCAGAGTCAGATGATTTCTTAGGGAATACTATTCCAAAGGCCAATCAAACAATTGTCCAGGAAAACTATACTTCACAGATGTTTGATCCGGTAATGACTAAAAGAAAGAAACTATAAAAAAAGGCTTCAATACAAAGATTAAAGGAGATACTGGAATCACCCAGGGGAAAAGAAAGCTTTCATAGCGAGACTTGATTTAAGGAATACAACTTCATAAACAATGCTTTCTTTTTTTGCCAATTAACATTACAAGGCAAACTGTACTCACCGCAATTGTAATTTTCTGGGCCACGACTTTAGATGATTCGTAAAGTGGTCGCAAAACCTCTGGCACACTCCATGCCTGGCGGGGGAAAAAACCAAAAGGAATTAAAATCTGTACAAGATACTAAGAAAGGGATTAAAACAGGTAAAGCCCAAAAGTAAGACCTCAAGATTCAGATGATCAACTATATGGATGATTGACCCTCCTCCCTCACATGGCCGAATCAAATACCCACTAGGAAGCATTTCAGCTCTAACAAACTGAGCAGCAGCAGCTGAATTAGGGCCAGCACCTGAACCAGACAGAGATCTCTCACAAACCTATGAGACATGGATAAGAAAACCAATTACAGATATCACATTAGCATCTTCCAAAGAGACAAAAAAAATCTCACTAACAGTGCTAATATATAATGATCCATGCGAAGTTAGAGCAGGATATCATAACACATGGGATGATAAGGATATTCTTACCACGAGACTGCCATTTTCTAAATTAGTAGTGTATCTTAACGTCCAGAAATCTCGTGCAGGAGCCAGAGTCGTTGGAGCATATGTCTGCATCAATAACGTTGTTACATTACTTTACTTTGCACATGAAGGGCGAGAGATTACATTTAGAACGTTAAGAAATTTCGCTATTTATATGTTAACCTGTATGTACATAAGTTCAATTGTTCCCCCATTTCCAGCAGGAAGCATGGTGAAAACTTCAAGGCTCCGACAATCCCGGAACCAAGATGTACGATCTTTAAGGATCTCCGCAATCTGTTGAGAATTATGCTGATGATTAGATACAAAATTCAAAAAGCTCACGCAACAGAACATCAGAAAATAAAGTCCTAACACGGGAAAGACAAGAATTATCTTGGATGATTTGCTACACAAGTGCTCTTACCTTTGTAGGCTCTAAACTTACTAGACCGCAGGCTCGAGCCGCCACTCCACCACAACTTTGGGAAATGGCAAAGATCCCAACTGAATCCGGACCAGGCTAACAACAAATGAAACATCATGAAAAGATAAATAACAACTAGTTTATACAACACTGGCTAATGGAAAACATAGCGTTCTCAAAAACAACAAAAGAAGCAAACCTTCATCCCAGGCATCTGGACCCAATCGACAGCAGTTCCTGTAGCCTTAGAAAGGAACTCTGCCAAGGTCTCCTCTGCAATGGAGAGTAGTCTGCCAAGACCACAACAAAAATAAATTAGCCACTGAAACAAGAATCAAAGTGCTACCAAACATGTAAGCATGAGAAGAAAAAAGGCACAAAAGCTTACCCAGCAGGGTTATTAGCATCCCTAAGAGAGTGTTGAGGAGTGGTAACCACAGAGTCACAACTTGCATCAGTAGTTGCAGCTGATGCCTGCAACAATATCAATTATGCTCAATAAAACAAAGTAATAATAGTAAAAAGAACTGCAAAGTATCTCAGCAAAAATAACAATAAATGACGGTACAAATGTAGCCATAACCAAGAAGAACAAAACAAACATATATCCAAATTTGGGCAAGTGAAAAGTGCAAACAAACAAAATGGAGGAACTTATTGATTAATATATCACTTCAAAATCTAATTTCTTTAAAAATTATTTCTAGAATTCTAAAAGAAAAGTATTTTTTTCCTCCTTTACTTTCACTAAAGATGCAGCCTTTTTCCCCGACTAGTACCACTCAAAGAATATACCCATTCTGTCTTTCAAATTTTCCCTTCCAAAAAAATTATTGCCTTGGAAATCCAGATGGATAACATAGAAACAAACAGCCAAAAAGGGTCATAAGAACATACGCTAACGGTATGCAGTTGTTGCCGCATAAACCCATTTTCACAGACCAGCTGAGACACCTGTTTCTGCAAGCGATCATTCTCCTCCATCAATAACTTGTTCATAGCCGACAATTTTCTATTCACAGTCTGGAGCCTCGAGGCTTCTTTTCTCTGCTTCTCTCGGCACCTGTTTAGCCAAACAAAACCCAAATTCTCCAAATAAAAACGAGTCCTTTCTTAAAAATTATTAAGCTTCCTGATCTATACCCAAAAGACAACCAAAAATGGAATAAAACCAAGTTCTTAAATCTTCTAACCTCCGGTTCTGGAACCAGACTTTGATCTGTTTAGGCTCGATGTTGGAGAGAATGGGGCACTCCCGGATCAACTGCTGCCTACGCATGGAGCTCGGCTTTGGACACTCAGCATAGACGCGCTCGAGAGCGTCAACCTGCTCGGCTGTGTACCGGACATACTTGCCGTTATCAAGGTGCTTGTTTATGCTACTTCCACTACTACTCTCGCGGTGCTGGGCCACGGCCATCGCCATTACTAATCTCCAAAACCCACCAAGGAAAAAGCTTCAAAAAGAGGTAGAGAAGGATAGAGGAAGAGAGAGAGAGGGAACTCCTCAGAGAGCTAAGTGGGTTTTGTTTCGGTTTTTTAAGGGCTTAGCTAGAGTTGAAAAGATTCTTTGTCCTAGTAAAGTCCGTCCTTAAAGAGAAAAAAGAGAGCTTAGCATAATAAAAACGTAAACGGACGAGTTTGGCTTTGAGAGACCCCAGAAGATTCTTGCTTTCGTGGAAAAACGCGAGTAGCTTGTAGTTTAAGGTACAAAATCCAAAATGGGGTTAAAGCTACAAATACAGACACACACAAAAAGTCCTGTATTTTTCTGAAACCTTAAGCTATTGGCTGTTGAAGAAGCTAGGAACGAACCAAACCAGGGCTGTTGAAGCTAAAGAGAAAAGGGTCCAAATTTAGCTCCCCAAAAACCAAAAATTCCAAAACTTCAGAACCTAAAATCCTACAATGTTGAAAGAAACAGTCCGAAACCAAAAAACAAAAACAAAACTAGAAAAAAACCCGCTTCTTATTTTGGGCTAAATTTTTTTTCCGCCACTGAGAAAAAAGAACACATTTTCACAAACACTATAAACCCTTTCTTCTCAGCTGGATCCTGGATTGCCCCACCAGACTAAACAACACCCAGAACTCAAAAATCACAGAGAATCAGAAAAACAAAGCTATTCAGAATAAATAAAAATTAACAACAAAAAACAAAACCCAGAAGAATGAAGAAAACTGGTAACTTTCCCAAGCTAAAGAACAAGGAAGCTGAGGCTCCCTCAGGACCAAATGAGCCAATGCGCTAAAGCATTAGAGAGCTGGTAAAAACCAAGCAACCCAAACCAGAGAGTGAAACCCTAATCATAATAATCATGGCAGAGAGAGTGAGCTACACCGTCTGTTGGAGAAGAAACTATTTTTTTTATTGGGGTTTTTTTTTGGGGAGAGAGAAATAGGGGCAAAGATACTGATCTGAGCTGAAACAGTGGGAATAAAAGAGAGAGAGAGAGAGAGAGAGAGAGAGAGAGAGAGAGAGAGTGTTTAGTTTGCACGCATCTCGACAAACTTACCAGAGTGATTTATTAAATATAATTTGTTATTTTTTATACAATAAAATTTTTACTTTTTTTTCAGAAAATAAAATAAAATAATAGGAGATTATGATTCCGGCGCATTTACGTGGTTGTCCCTTGTGTTTGTTTGAAATGACGTGTTAGGCCCAGTGGTCATAGTCATAGTCATAGCCTCTTCTGTCAATCTGTCTCGCTCAACACCCCTTCTCCAGTCTCCAGTTAAAAACCAAATCTACCTTGGCAGTAACAAACAAATATATAATCCAAAGTTTTTTTATTTTATTATTTTTTAAATTTCTCAGTTTTAATTTGTTGGCCTTGAAATAAAAAAATGTTTAATTACCTCCCAAATATGTCTGTGTGATTATTGCTTTCTGTTATAAATTTAGATTTTAATTGCTATACTGTACTAAGTTGATTGGACCTATCGATGATAATTTTATAATTTTATGAGGCTGTTAATGATTTTTTTTTTCTTTTATAAAAACGAAGAGTTCAACTGCAATCTTCCAAAGTACTATCATGAATCACTATTAACAATTAAATGACATTAATATTTAAGAATTTAGAAAGCATATAAGTTTGAATTTGAAATTTTCTACAAGTTCCTCCATTTGGTTGAGAAATTAGGATAATATTAGCGGAATCAACGATTAAACCCTTAGTTAGTGGTCAAGCAAGAAATAGAAAATACTTTTTTGTGTAGTAAACTTACTCTATTCCTAAGAGTGAGATTAAGATAAATATATACCAACGAGGCTTAAATAAGATGATAAAAGGGACGTCCATCTCATATGTATTTTGGGTTTGATATTCTTTCAATTTATTTATCATAAATTCAACTTGTGAGTGATCCATGCACCTCACAAGTGCGTACCATCGATTACTAATACTTATTTCCTCAACAAAACAGTAGAGTAAAATGGTTATTTAATTTTAAAATTTGAATTGGCTAATTGGTCGTACATGTGTGGCACTAATACGATAATACCTTGCCCATTATTGCTTCCTCCATCTCGTATTCTCTTACTTTTACATTATGTCACAATATAACTAGGCACAACATAAACTAGCAAATATGATAAATGAATGAAAATCCAATAAAATTCTAATAACAAAATGACATAATTCAAAGTCAAAAATCATTAACACTAATTATAGGAAACGACGCAAGGAGACAAAAGAACAAGAAAAAAAAATACTCTCAGATGGGAGTCCTAATATAGCAAGAAGCTTATTTAAGGGAAGAAGTGTACCAGGTAGAAAAATAAAGATGAAAAATACAAACTCCAAAGGAGGAAGTGCTTCTAAGACTCAGGACTTGGGACTCAAAGCTTTCGAGCTAGGCAAAGAATACGTTGTCTCGGCATTCTTGCCCATTATAGTTTGGACATTTTTTTTTTTCAAGAAATGATTAAAAAAAAAAAGAGGAAAAAACTACTAAAATAATGTATTTCATCGAGCATTATCGTTGGGAAAATGTTTATCGAGAATCCTTTAAACAGGTCTTATTCTATCATGAAATGAAGTATGTTATCCTAGTCGTACAAAATGTTGCTATTGGTAAAAAAAAACATTCAGATTTAATTCATTACTACGACCTTACAACGTACCAATCTTAAGGATAATTCAAAAGATTGGATATATAGATATGTACCCATATGTTTGTTTGTGCATTATTTATTAACATCTAACATTGTATATTGAATGACTTTTCTCCGATTTATCCAAATAAATAGAATAATTTATAAGGAATTTTAAAATTTAAAGCACTATATGATGAGAATCACCAATAATATAATAATACTCGTCGAAAAAATAGAATGCTTATGAGAAGTCTTTGAAATTTTATCTTCCTCAATTATCAAAAAAAAAAAAAAAAAGCATGCACATCGAATAACATGCTATTACTCAACACCCTTCGGTCCAAAGTTTCATAAAACCAAAAGATAAAGAATATTCTTCAAAAGGCCAATAAAAAATAAAATAAAGGAAATTCGAAAAGAAAAAGGAAAAAAAATAAATAAAAGAACAAGTGGCAGTCTCGAGAATCTTCCGAAACATCAAGGACAATTTTAGAAAATAGAATAAAAAGCCTCAAAGGGACAAATCCGCTTTTGAAAAATCAGTTTGCAAAGAATGGTTTCTTAATTCCAGACCAGAACCTTACATTAAACTTTTTTTTAAAATGAAAAAAAAGCAAAAAATAATATTCTCAAAAAAGTTAAAAAAAAAAGATAATAATAATAAATAAAGTGCTTTGTTTATTTGACAAATTGTTCCGGCGCGGCCCGTCGGCGCTTATTGCCGCCTTTGCACCTTTGGGATCGGTCGGTGGTATTTGTTTGAGCTCCAATCATGTTACACCCACATTAGAAAATTACCATATTATTAATCCTATATATAAAATGGCCATAGTCAGTATAAAAAATTAAAAAATTACTTGCATACAAATAATTTTAAAAAAAAAGGGGGCAAATGGGTACTACAATGGCAAAAAAATTTAGCTTTTTGGCATGCGTGAAAAGTGACCTCACGTGCTCCCCACCATCCCACATATTATTATATGCAGCACCAAATGCATTAATATTTTATATATAAAATTTTTTAATATAATAATAATGGGTGAGGATATTTATCCTTAAATTTGGCTTTTGTTTAGGGTCCGAATCCTTAAATTTAGCATTGGATATGCTATTTTCTTACACATTGATCAAATGAACATTAACCCAAATGTCTTTCTGTATGGATGAATAAAAAATATAGGTAAAAAGACTAGAGGCTGTATTGCATCAGAAGCAACAACGTGGTGTTGCATAAAATAATTATATTTACACGCAACAGGTTGAAACTAATCTTTTTGATTCAATCATTGTTTATTTATTTTTTCATTTGTAACTAAAATAAATGAGGTGATCGAATAGAATCTAGTTCATGGTTCGAATGTTGAACCTCTTCTCTTTTTTTTTTTCCTTTTTTTTTTTAAAGAAAAAAACTTTTTGTGCTAAGAGACCACATTGTTTATAGATAAAAGTAATACATTTCAACCTGCAGTTGTAAGAATACTTATCTTAAAGATTACAATTCTTCAAAGAAATAAAACTCAAGTAACAATTAACTACAGTACCTCACTTAAAAACATATCAATGTTAGATACTTACTAGGACTTTTATTATTAGTATAACTATTAAAAAAAAATTGTAAAGTGACTACCGTAAGAATATACCAACTTCTATATATGCATCATTCAATTCGTGATCAGTGATAAGCTCGTGATATTCAAAAATTTCCATGCATATATATAAATAACAACAATGCAATGAATTCACTCATCACTTGTTGTATTAATTTGCTTATATAAATATACAAAACTTGTATGATTCAAATATCATGATCTCATATTATATTATATTACCTTATAATTTATAAAACAAACACTATCGATCATAGGTGGATTGACATGATAAGTTGATAAATAACATAACAGATTATATATTTTTTAATATAAATAATAATCAACAGTTGCCAGCTCTAGTATGCAGGTTCTATTGCATGCCTGGGTGTTTTTAGGGTTTTTCTATCTTTTCTTTATCTTTTGGCACCACTTAAAGGAGAATGTCGTACTATAGTCCATGGCACTTGTTCTGTCTGATCCCAAATATCAAAAAACAAAATGGGACGCATTCCCAAAGGTCTGTATTTTGTATTCTCTAGAAAAGATTTTTAGAATAGGTCATTTCATCAGATCCTTGGTGATTTTCCTCCCGCATTCTTTAATATATGTATATAGATACTCTACAAAGACACGTATAAATATAGCATGAAAATCACTTGTCAAAAAAAGGCACTATCCCTATTCTCTACTTTTTGCTAGAGAATTAGAATAGATTATAATTGAGATGAAATTATTACATATCTTGTTGGAATAGTATATTTACTATATGAAGGGAAAAAAAAACCGTAATCATTAGGAGCCATCTCTTAGCTCGTAAAAATATAGCTTAATTAAGTTAAGAATAAAAGATTGTCCTTATCGGATTCTTATTTGCTATATGTGCATATAATCAAACGTTCACATAATCAAGCTTAAGTTGTACATAATTTTAGTCAATATATAGTTATACAAAGATAATACGTTTGTGTATATATATGTGTGTTTGTGAGCTGAAAATATTGGTCGATTAATATATACGTAGGTACATAGCTACTATACATGAACAGTTCACGAGAGAACCAATTACCAATTTTTGTTTGAACAAGATAATGGAAGGCTAGCTAGTTACTAGTATATCCAATCCAAAAAATTCAACCGAAGAAGATTTTTTCAATCTCCCTAATATGACTTTGCATTCTCTCTCTTTGGTCTTTTCCTTTGGAGCATGCCAATGAGATAAAATTCAACATGTAGAAAATAAAATACAAAAATAGGAGGAAAAAAAAGTGAAGGAAATTGACTTTCAACATTAAAAAAAAAAAGCCTTTCATGCTTCATATATGGTGCTGTCGGGCATGATTATGTATTATCAGTTCAGACAGAAATCTCTCTCTTTCTTTGTCTCTCTTGTGATCATAACATATATATACATATACAACTATTATATTAACAGACAGACATATATATATATATATATATATATATATATAGACACTCATGAGAGAAAAGGAAAGTAGTATATTCTTGATGCATAGAGAAGATTTTGTGCTAATCTTTGTAGCTTTAGTCCTATTGGGGGGATCTTTGGCCCCTATGAGAGTCATAGTGGTACGTCTTCATCAAGTGGGAAACCCAAATGTAGAAAAGAAACAAAATAACACACATAAGGTATGTTTTTCTCTATGTATGATAAATGCCATATGATATGCTATGATATATATTACATGTTTCGCCATCTAATATATATATATATGTATGTATATTTATATATGTGTGTTGTACAATCAATGGAGTATGATGAGATATGAGAAAGTCAAATGGGTATATTTTTCTTTTTCTAAACTTTAGGTGATGGGATTAACATTCTTCCACTTTGTCCCCCTATCTTAACCTTAATTTTTTTTTTTAAATTTCCACTTTTGTTTTTCTTTGCTTTTACTTTTTTATTTAATAATAGTTATATATATTTTTAATTTAATTTAAATTAATTATTGTTGTTGTTGTCCTCGTCGTCTTGTTGATGTTCTTTCTTCCTAATGGGTGGAGGGTTTCCGTCTGCTTTTGCTTGAGCCATTGCTTTTTTCATAGGAAAGGAATATTGCCAGTGCTTCCTAAACCCCTCTTTGGGCCCCATCTGAGGTCCAATCATGTGGGTCCATCTTGTCTGGGCCGGCTCCATACATTACACACATACTCACTCACCCCCTCTAGGCCTATGAAAAATGAAAACCCAAAAAAAAAAGAAAAAAGGGAAAAAATGTTGTTGCGTAAACCAATAGAATGCTGACGTGGCTTTGCTTTGAGGGGTTGGTGTCGTTGAAGTGGAGACTTGACCCCACCTAAGTCAGCCACTTTGTCACTCCTGTGACATATATATGTATGATCTCTCTCCACGTTTGCTTGTTTGGCACACTTATAATTGTTGTAGTAAGCAGTAGTAGTGGTACCTTCTTTTTTACATCATTTCAATCTCCCCATGCTCTGTTCTTTTCACCATGAAGCTTTTTTAACCCACAAATGGATAAACATGCACCATTCTCCTTTGTTGGCTAGGGGTGTTGCTCAAGCAAAAACTAGTCACGTTCGTTGGGGAGGGAAGATCTATGCTTCTATGGAGATATAGATGATATCATAGGGGGCATAATAGTTCCCCTATTAATGGACATGACCACTATATGTGATATAACTCCCTTTTTGGAACTCTTCTTTGGCTCTCTTAGTTCAAACTTGTTCATTATGTAACTGCTTGATGTGAACTCCTGATCTACCATAAAGATACAAATAATATGGCTTTGAAGGTGTTTTAAAACTGTTTTAGTAGAAAAAATTCGTCTCTTCTCGAGTCAGCAACGATAAATCTGTTGGCTCTTTAGTAAGACTTTCAACAAATCGAATATCTATATAAGGTTTTGTAAATGAGAAAAATAATAGGGAAGAAAAATTGAACCATATATGTAAAATGCGTGTGTATAATTAGGCATGACCATAAGTTCTGTCCCTCATCAACTTCAATTCTGGCAATAGCAAATACACAAACAAGGGTGTACTAGAATATGTGTTTTTAAGTGTTGTAAATCTATCTGAAATCTGGTAACATACGACCAATTTGTCAGCCATCTAGTTAAACCTTTTTTTTTTGTTAGAAAGAGAAAAAAAAAAAAAAAAGATAGATAAAACCAAATCTCGAGAATTAATTAGGACAAATTATCAGGTAATACAAGAAAAGATATATACAAGAGAATAACTTCACATGTATGACATTTGACCAGCCCCTAACACGTCCATGTCAAAAGAAGAATCCTTATATTCAGCTGATGAAATAGGGGATTTTAGCCAATGCCCCTAATCATGGAGATAGGAGGACCCAAAACATGCATTAAATGAATGAATGATGAACCAATTTGCATAAGATTTGGAACACAAAAAGTATAGATTGATAATTTGGACCACTGAATCAAACCGATTTTCCTTACACCTGTTTCAAATATTGCCTTTGGGGACAAACATGCTTAATAAGCTTCTTCTTTATGGCGATTTTGACCTCCAAGCAAGCTTTTCCTACTCTGAATTTTTCTTGGGGCTGGCCATATGTGTATATAGAATAAATATATATTTATATTATGTAGGAGACCTACAAATTTGAATTGACATAAGTTAATTTGTGTAGTGCATACTGACCCACCACCAAACTTTGGAACTAAATTCTATTCCAAAGCACACTACAATCAGGTTGGCCGACTTGTATATTTCCAACTTATAGTATGAATTAAAGAGTTTAAACTATCAAGACTCCTTTAATTTCTTGCCGAGTATGTAAACATTAACCCCAATACTAGAAACAAGCTAAAGTCCAATTAGTGATCTGTACCATTGAATCTAATCCTTATAATGTCTATTGGCCTTGACTTATTGTCTTTTTGTTAAGTGTACCAATGTTATACAATAAAAGAGGTGTAGGACAGAAACATGGTTTTTGCTAGCAATAAATGAATGACAATAACAATAAGACATTTCAAGCATTCTCAAGCTCAATCATGAATAGACCCTTGTAATATGGTTCCTACAATTAAAGAAATAAGGACATGCATCTTTTAACTTGCTCTGAAACCATTTCTTACTAAGCCCATTTCGTCACACAATGGGGCTTTTCGAGTAAACAAGGTATATATGTTGGACTTTTGTGCTAGTTTCCTAGCTGTCTTTTTCATTTTATTTTATCTGTGAAAATGCTTGACATGAACATTAAACGGAATAAACGTAATTAGTAATGATGATCATCGCTAGTGATAAAATTACGTGTAATCTCGACCATTCAAACGAAAACGAAATCGTGATAAATTGGAGTTTCAAACCTTAAGCATATGTGACTAATTTTTCAGGGCTTAATTAACCATGAAAAATAACTACTAAATTGGTATTGAACTTCACATGATAGTCCTCAGCTAGCCCTGATGGTCTCTCAGCTAGCCTTGATGATCTCCACTTAACCTGTTGACAAGGCTATATGCCACTCAATCCGGAAACCAGCTATTACTTCACAACAAAATGATTAGCTGGGGCACCTGATTAAAATTAGGAATTGAAAAAAAAAAAAAAAAAATTGAACCAAGTTTATTTGTCAAATTCAAGTGGGGCCCACTCCCTAGAGGAAAAGAGGAGAGAAAGTTTTTCCCCTTTCCCCAAGCATGATGAGTGCACCAAAATTATCACTCAGGAATGTGGTGATTTTGGTCATCCTGAGGACCCATTTGAGGAGCTCTGTAGAAGGTGCAAGCCAACCCATGTTTGGCTACACAACCTACTACATTTACATTTCACATATTACTATTAGTGGATCTTCCAGAAGGATTTACTAGTGTGTATATATACATATATATATTTCAATTTTCTTACGAAACTCATGGGAGTGACAACATTTTGGATGGTGGAAACTATGAAATCAGTCCTGATATGGCACCGTGTGATGAATTGCACGGTAGTATAGTGTCGCAAAAGATGAGCTTAATATGATATGATGGTAATCACATTAACACCTAATGTTGAGATTTCGCAGGTTGAAAAAATTTACACATTGAATCGATCTTCAATCTTGCATTAATCAGGATTAAATAGGATAATAAAAAAAATGAGAAACGTTAGGGGACGGATTTCGCTTTTTTATATTATTTTTTCATCAGTATCTGCTTTTTTTATTTTATTTCATCGATACTCATTTTTAGGTGTACATTTTATGTATAAGATATATGTGGTTTATATTTATAGCGTAAATTTATACCTAAATATGAACTAATTTTTAGGTATAAACTACTTGTACAAATTTGTCAAAAAAAGAAGGTATAGAAAGGGTATGAATAAATTTAAAATAGAAAAGAGTTTTATGTAAATATGCTCAAGACGCGGGTATTTATATTATTTTACCTTGACAGAAGTCAAACATGGTGCGTCAACTCAGCGCACAAAATGAAGCCCTTACCTAAGCCCAAGTACCTAACCCAATATTCTTATCCGAACCCCTGGCCCATCAGTCCTTCCTTGGGATTCATACACAAGGAGACCGTCACTACCCAGTTGTATATAAAGCAGCTCCGTTCATCACTTGAATATTAAAAAAAATAAAAAATGGTTACCTCAAAAAAATAAAAAAGATGAAAAATGATGACACATTTTTTTTTTTGGTTGAAAGGATGACATAAATTGTTTACTAGGAGAGAAAAATGCATACTAAAATGTGAAAGGAAAAAAAAGGCCAATAAAAAAAAAATTATTTGAAGAACATGATATATACAACGTACTATTACTAAGTTACTTAACATACGGTGATAAAAGTTACACTAGCAGGTAAATTTGTCGTAATAATGTCTCATCGTAGGTTTCTAACATGTGATAGAGTTTGTTTTGTTGGGTTACGCGTACAACTCAATACGTGGGTCACATAATTTTATAACAATTATATAATATTATAGTTGTCCAATTAAGTGATCTAATTTTAAACTCAAGAACTTACTAATTAAATATAGACTCTGTAATATATAGTTACCTAATACTGGACCAACAAAAATTGATGGGATCTTTATTCGCTATTAACATATAAGGATATAACTATTAGAGTATTGGTCCCCAAGCCAAATAGAACATATGCTCTTCTCCTATACCTCCATCAACAGAGAGAATTCCTATTGAGCATACATAGAGTATTTTGTCTGTGGAAGACCTCTAACCTTCTAGCTCTTAATTTAACACTTTTACTACGGTGTTCATCATCTTTGGCTATGGATACAAGTTTATCTCAGTTTCTCAACAAATCATTTCCTGACAATTTGACATAATAGATTTTAGGATTGTCTAATCTCGCTTCCAAACTAAAGGTACCTAAGTTAGAGTAGTTGAAAGACTTACTTGTGCATTCGGTCTCTTATCTCTCTTCTTGCACAAATTAGTTAAGCAAAGATACAATACCCTTATGTACAAATGATATCTTTTGAGATTATTTTTATAGTGTGTAAGAAGAAGATAGGTTGAAGTGAGAAAAGATTAAAAATACTCACTTAGCATGTTCTTCTCAAGATAAGATAAGATAAAGAAGCTGCAGTTATGTCTTTACAGCTTAAAGTGTAAAAGGAAACAAAATAAAGACTTTGTCTGTTTCTTTTGTAAAAGAGTTGGATGTAGAAGGTTGATTGTCCCAATCATGCCTTTTGGCACATAAAGAAGGGTATGTTTCTCTATTTTGTTTGTCTTAAAGTTAATTTAGCTCTTGTACTTGAATGCACTTAGTGAATAGATACAGATTCTATTATTCACATAAGTGTGTTCATGTAAGATTGTTTGTGAAACTAGTTGCAAATTGATGATGAAAGATTCATTTGTTTGGATAATGACAACACAACTTCAATGGAGGCTATATAAGATTATTTAGATTATAATTAGATACTAGTTAAATTTTGGATTTGTAAGAGACTTTTTAAAGTATTCTATTTTTGACGTGAACAAATATAGTCATCCTTGTTCATTTAGTTTCTTTCAAGATTTAAATTTCTTGCTACTAGTTCTTTGATTGATAATCTTTATAAATTTAAAATAATTACCTCATCAAGTTAATCTTGTATATTAAGAAATATGGTACAAAAGTACAAATCAATTAAAAGAATTTCTCTATACTATGATACAAGCTTTTTTTTGATATATCTCTTAATAGAGAATTAGTAGCCTTGTGTCATATTAAATTCTTAACCTACTTAACTTAATAAACTTTAAATTTGTGTTAAGTACATTAAGGAATATAAACAAACATAAAGAAATCAGGTATCAACATGAGTTTTGACGTCTTAGAGCTAATTTATATTGATACATGTAGACCATTCTATACAATTATCTAGAATGACCAATAGTATTATATTATGTTCATAGACAAGTATTCTCATTAAGGGTAATTATTTTGGTTAATGAGAAGTCTCAATTTCTGGATATGTCTAATTTTTTTTTTTTTAATGTCCAAGTTGAAATTCAACTGAGCTAGGAAATTAAAGTTATCAAATCTAATCATAGTACATACTATGGAGGTAAGACAGATAAAGTTAAAAAAGTCCAGAGCCATTTACTCAGTTTTTAAAGACATACAGAATCGTCTGACAATACGAAATACCGGGGAAACCTAGTATTTTTCAGTGACAATAAAGCAAACTTAAGAATATGATAAGAAGTATGATTAATCATTCTTCTTTACTTAAATCACTCTAGGAAAGGAACCTAAGAACTGTAGTATATGCACTGAACAAAGCTTCCACTAAAGATATAGCTAAAACCCTTATGCACTATGGATAAGCACGAAGCCTAGCATTAGATACTTTTATGTCTGTGGTTGTCCAACTAAGGTTAAGCCATATAGGCCATATAGAAAGTGATTAGACTTAAGAATTTTAGCTACTATTTCATTCGATATTTTGAAATGTTAAGAGGATTCATTTTTATGATACCTCTTATAAATCCTTTTCAATTTGGGAAAATATAAATTCCTTGAGGATGTTAAATTTGGGAAGAGGGGGAGAAAATGTTAAGAATATTATCTTTGAGGAGGAATTCATTTCTATTCCTTCAGAATTTTATACCTAACATTATTCAAGATACAAATTTGAATCAAAATAATATTCAGCAACTTCCAAAAGAGCAAACTCAACAACCTCAAGAGAAAGTGCCATAAAGAAAATCCAATAAGGAAAACGAGAAGTACAACTTCGGATATTTATGTTGTTAATCTCCAAAAATATGTGTTTGATCTAATTATTTTCACTAAAGTTAAAACAGTGTTTTAACTCTTAAAGTAGATTGATGCACAAAGAATGAGATGAAATCCATGAAGGACAATGGCGTTTAAGATTTTGTCGATATTTAAATTCATCTAGTTCTAATGGTTTCGCTCCGAAAGAAGGCATTATTTATAAAGAGACTTTCTTTTCACTTTTAATGAAAGACTCCTTCAGGATAATTTTGGCACTAGTAGCTCATCATATGTTAGAGTTACATTAGGTGAATTCAAAGATCACCAAATTCCCGTTAAGATATTATAGATTCCAACTAGTTATTTTCTCGTTTGGATTTGAGAAAAATTTAATTGACGGCCTTATATATCATAAGTTCAATAAGAGTAAGTTTATCTTCCTGATTTTGTATGTCAATGACATATTTCTAGTTAGAAATGATATAGGCTTATATTCGAAACCAAGAATTTTCTATCAAAGAATATTGATGTGAAAGATCTTAGAGACGTCTTTTTTGTGCTAAGGAATACAAATACATTGAGATCATTCCTGACGTATCTTTTAGGATTCATAAAAGATCTATATCGATAAGAATTATGTGTCAAAAGATATGCCCATTGGCTAATGGTAATAAATACAATCTCAATCAATACCTATAATGATATTGAAATTAAGAAAATACAGAAATTCTCTTATACATTGGCAATAGGGACTTGTATGTATATTCAAGATTGTTAGGTAAATATTAATAACCCTCATGTGGATCATTAAGTAGCAGTAAAATAATTTATGCAGAATTTAGAGAGAACATTAGTTTATGTCCTCATTTATTAGAAATCGGAGAAATTTTAGAGATCATTGAGTATTCCGATTCTGATTTTGTTAGATGCCTATATTATTAAATATCCACTTCTGGTTATATATATATATATTTGCTAAATAAAGGAGCTATTTAGAAGAATGTTAAAGAAACACTCACAATTTTTTCACTATGGAGCAAAGTATATATATCTTGTTATAAGGCATCGATTTATGGAATATAACTGCGAAACTTTATCATCAAGTTACAAGTTATGGTTGATAGTTTTAAAAGACCATTAAAGGAGTATTGTGATAGTTAAGCCACATTGATGAGTTCCAATAATAACAAAAACTCTTGAAGTCAAAACACATAGGCTTTAAGTTATATATTGTTAAAATAAAGTATTCAGAGTTAACAAGTGTCTAAGGAATATGTAAGTACAAACCCCATGACAGTGGCAACTCACCAAAGGTTTATCACCTAAGGTACTTTCATGAGCATATTACTCATAATAGTGTTACATTTTAAAGATGTGTAGTTTTAGTGGAGTTTGTAGTTTGGTCCAGATGTTCATTAGTGACATTTATTCCTTGTTTAATTTCTACAAAATATAGTCAATGGATTTTTTGTAAACTTTGAATTTAAATATGATATTTATCATATTATTATCTTTCTTAATGCAATTTAAGCATAAAGTTTGCGATAATACATTAAGAGGAAAGACTAAGGTTGATCTCATTTCAGTTTAAAGTAGGACCGGATAGAAATATGCATATAAAATCACTTTTTGTGTAATTTCCATGTCACATATCCATACTTGATATGTGTCATCGCCTGTATTGATTCAGTAATCATTGATGGGTTTAGTTGCTCACCTAAGTGCAATGAAGTCCGTTTTAGTTTCATATTGATCTACAAGATAGTTCATACTGTTTTAAAGAGTAATTTATTAATAGACAACAATAAAGCATGCACTCAAGTTTTTATTATATAATTACCTCAGGAAAGCTTATGTAGCCTAAGTGAGAGATTGTTAGGTTACATGTGTAACCCAATATGTGGACCACATGATTTTATAATAATTATATAAAATTATGACAGCCCAATTAAGTTGTGCTAATTAAGTGATCTAATTTTAGGCTCAGGAAATAACCAATTAAGTATGAACTCTGTAATGTGTGGTTACCCAATACTAGACTAATAAAGATTAATGGGGTCTCTATTTGCTATCAATATATAACGACATAATTATTAGAGTTTTGGTCCCCAAACCAAATAGAACGTATGCTATTCTCCTCTGGCTCTCAATTTAACGCTTCCGTTACGACATTCATCGTCTTTAGCTATGGATTCTAGTTTGTCTAAGTTTCTCAACAAATCTTTTTTTGATAATTTAGCATGATAGATTTTAGGATTGTATTTTGTTTAACAATTCATTATGTGTATCTAACGTGTTAAAGTCAATCGTTTAGTCAACGAATTTATTTCCAAAAACTTCTCCAAATCCAAAGCACTAGAAAGTTTTAACATGATCGACTTTCAAAACTTTGTAATATAATCTATTATTTTTTTCGTCTCATTCCTTTGTATTTGATTTGATTTTTCTTCTATTAATGAATTTAATTTTTGTTCGAATTGGGAGAGGGAACAGACTAAAAGTACAGGCAAAAAGGCCAAAGCAGGCAAAATCAACAGCCAAAAGAAAGAGAAGGTGTTGTTATCGTCTTCATTGAGCGACGAAAATAATGGTGTCGTGTCGTCGAGCAGACTGATGCTCAAGCTCCATCTTTCTTTGTCTTCATCTCTATTCCCCAACCTCCCACACCCCCCACATCGTCAACAACTTCAAGCTTCACTATCCCCGCTTTCCTCTAGAAGAAGAAAATTTCATCTTTGTCTTCCTTTCCCTTGGTAACGACATGTTTTTTTGATTTTAAAAAAAATTACTTTTGAATTTGAATCTTGCTTAATTTGGAATATATTATATAAAATGAGTACATATGCCAAGGGTCATACATACCTCAAGAAAAATATTGACCTATCATCCATCGAGACAATAAAAAACTGGAATAACTAGATGTATAAAACAAATAATTTGCAACCCCAACATCAAAAATTGAGTAAAACAACGTTAGTTATACGTCGCTTTCCGGCTATTCGACGTCCAAGTATGTCGCCTAGACATAAGTTATGAGGATACCGACGTCCAAATCTAAGTGGGATACTTCTTTTGTTTTCACTTGTGGCGTCGATTCAAGTCTGCTTTTACAGTAGTGTATTATTCTACCGCCCTATTTTCAATTTTTGCTCTCCTTATCCATAATCCCAGCTTGAGGACTTTGCAAGCCCATTGTGCAATGTGGCATTGGAAGTGGATTGAAAATTGAGCCTATCAAAGGAGCCTCGGTACTTCTATGGTGAAGAAGAAGATAGAGAGCAGAGTGGCACCAATAATTCTTTGCTTCCCCCCGCCCCCCAAAAAAAAAAAAAAACTAATTTCTTTCCTTCACTTCTATCAAACATAACTTTGCCAATCACAGAGCATGTAATTCATACTACCACGTTGCTGATCACTATCGATTCATTGTTGCTACATTAACAACGCACGCATTTCATACTACCTCATTGCTATAGTTTCCCTCTTTTTAAGTCTTAACCCAATTACTATTCCAAATGCATCTAATCTTTAGCCGAACCAAAATATGAATTTAATACGGGTCTGTCATTTTCTAAAACCATTAACCAGTATCCGGTATGGTCTTAATGTGGGACCCACGTAAAAGTTAAGACCCACGAAAGACTATTCTCAAAAGCAACAAGAATAGTCATTAGTAAATCACTAAATTGTAATGGAGTAATAAGGTGTGGAAGAAGTAAAAACATTCAAGAATGCTGCGACATGCCACCTATGCATTATGCACATCACAGCCAGAAATGAACTAAAAAAAAACAAAACAGAGAACAAATGAGCTGAAACAGCTACTCTTGAATGGAGTAGATACAAGATATGATATGAGAATGCTGACACTAGCTACTTTAACCTGCCAACTGTAGCTTTTTTAACAAAAAGAAAAAGGGCAGAAGGTGAAAATGAGGAGAGGATGACAAAAAAGAAACACATAATAAAAATGAGAACGATAGCAAAAACAAACTTAAAACGGACACAAAACCATGATATTACTGTCCCCCCAGTAGATTCGATTCTTCGATACCACCTCAGATTTTTAGTTGTTCCACGCTCTCAGCTGTCCTTGACTCTATCAAATCGTTGTTTGCAGATTTGCCTCCGGTTTCCTCTATTTGAGCAGGTAATTGATTCTGCAGCGTAAGAGCCATAAAGGCAGCTGGAGGATCTTCTTTCCTAATGGCTGGAGGATCTTCTTTAAGAATAGGTTGAGGATCGTCTTTTCTAACTGGAAGATCGTCCTTTCGGGTAGATGGAGCAGAAAATACTGGCACAGCCTGCCTGATGGTTACAGGAGGAGCAATTCGTACTGGCGGTGCGCGAATCACCTGGCGTGACACTGCACCATGTGGAGGAAGTGGTGGAGCAGAGAACACAGGCACGGCCGTCCTTATTGTCACTGGTGGTGCAATGCCATGGCAAGGCGTCCTCAATTGACGGATGGGGACATAAGGAGCTGCCTCAACAGCAGGGAACTTCTGGGGACGGGCTCCCCGGCCTTCCGGTGGAAGAGGCTGTGCCTGTAGTTGTATCAAAGGATTGTCATTAACTGCACTAGGATGGGGTCTGTGCCGGGAAGCTGTCCTCTGGCAAATTAAGGGGAGTATTTTTGATGTGGTAGCAGGGGGGGGTTGTGGACTTGTTGGCCTTGGGTGCTGAACTGGAAACTTCTTTGTAAATGGTACTGGGGCATTTGGATTTGCCATCTTTTCCTTCAAACGATAATTTGATAATGCTCGGGCTATTGTGATCTGCTCCAGCTCATCGCTGTTTTCTGGTTCGGACGAAGAACTTGCAGTATCTTTTGCCACTGCCCAGAAAGAAAACACATCATTCAGATTTAAACAGAATCCCGCCTACCTTGACACCAATAGAGACAGATAATGCTTGAAAGTGTCATGAAGTCTATACTCTATAGTTTAAACTTGCCCAAAAGGATGCTCAACTGGAAGACCAATGGCTCCAAATGAAAATGAGATGAAAATGAGAAAAAAAGATCGTGAAATGGAATCAAAATTACAGGATGCCAATGTAGGTCCATCTTAGTGGTTTTATTTGTGCCATTGTGCAAAGACATTGATGCTTGAAAGGCTTGATCAACTCACATTGTTTTAGAGATGACCAAGCTGCCATTGCTGCATTCTTCTCTGCTTGTTTCTTATTCTTAGCAGGCTCCCCTGTGAAAGTGATACCTGCCAGTTCAACAGTCCCTGTAAAAACAGGCAGGTGTCCAAGGCCTGATCGGTATGTTGTATATTGGGGCAATGGAGCTGAAACTCTTTGAGCTATTTCCTGTAAAAGGTTTTTGTAAACCCCTGTCTCATCCTAATAAAAGTAAATCATAATCAGTATTCAGACAAAATTACCAAGTAGCAAAGTAGCTGAATAAGTAGGCTGCAAGCTATATGTACAAGTACAACAAAATAACCAATAACACATCTTTGCAAACTTACCGGCTTTATTTATTTATTTAATTATTATCTTCATATTGTGTTCCAAAGAAATGTAGATATGCATAGATATATGCGAATAGAAAAATGAGAATAATATAAAAAGGACAAAGCAATTACAAACCAAAAATGCCACTCAAGGTTGGCCGAAACTTAAACCATATGTATGTGCATGCTTATAATCATTTCACACCTATACATCTATACTACTATACTAGTAGACAACCACATCACAGGAATTCCCAAATAGCAACATGTAAATACGTTTAAATGTGTGCATACATACACAAAAATACACATTTGCATATGAATACACATATATCTATACACACATTAGCACTGCCCTAAATCTTTTCGTACGCGGCGGGAACTGAAAACAGATGTTTTCTTATTCTTTCGAATAAGTATGAGAATTATTTGTAAATTTGATGAATAATGGAATCAATCAGGTAAAATAAGAAACACAAAGGATCCAACCAACCCAAAACACTGATAAATGATATTATAGCTAATTAAGCGTAGGTCAAAGACCATTACATATGCTTAAAACATTAATCCATTAATTAAATCTTTGTATTTCAATCTTAATTCTCATATACGTAAGTTATTAATTAATCTTTAATACGTTTACTTACAACCTAATGTTACAAGCACATGATATTTGGTAATAATAACATTTTCAAATCTCCGGAGCTACATTCTGGACATTGTCACAGGCCACTTTATATATGGTACATATTCATGTCTACTCTATTTCAAGAAATTTTCCCTCAGTTTCTCGGCAATCCAAGAAGAGGGTTAACGATAAAGAGTGAGAAGGAAAGAAAAAAAGAATTAAAAAGGCAACTTCCCGGTAAGCTCTTATTAATGTCGAACCAACCTTCTTATGACCAGCTGGTAGGAAGAAGATTATTAAGGACAAACAAAACCCAAATGGGTATCACTTTAATAATAATAATAAGAAGAAGAAGAAGAAGACGAAGAAGAAGAAGAAGAGGAGGAAGAAGAAGCAGCAGCTACGCTGTTCTCATTATTAAATTACACATTTGTTTCAGTCAGAAAATCCCACTTCTTTCTGATAGATAACCCCTGTACCCAAACTGGAACAAGGGCATTCCCGTAATTCCGCACATGAGGCTCCCCGGAGATCTAAATCTCCGGCGATCACTAAAGCTTGATTTAATTTTAATTTCTTTTTCTTTTTAAAAAGTTTTAAAGGCTTATTTGGGTGTTGAATACATTGATTGATCAAGAGAGATAAAAACCTAACCGGAAACCTAACGACGGAGAGAAAGAAAGAGAGAACTGACCAAGATCCTGGCGGCGAGGGAGTGAGAGGGGCCGCGGTTAGAGAGGGAGTTGAGGGCAACTTCGGCGGCGGAGTGCTCAGCCTGGCGGAGAGTGGAGCAGTAGTGAGGGCTCTCGAAGGTTTCGCCGTTAAAGTTGACGGTGGCTTTGAACCTGGGCGCGTGGTCTGGACCTTCTCGAATGCAAGTGTAGGAAGGGAGGTTGAAGCAGCTCCTCTGGGCCAGCTCTTGAAGCTGGTTCTTGTACATTTCGCCTCTCTCTCTCTCTCTCTCTGAAAACCCTAAAGCCTCTCTCTCTCTCTCTCTCTCTCTCTCTCTCTCTTCTTCTTCTTCTTACTTTAAGCTCTCAAACCAGCAAGTGGGTTTCCGGGAAACCCCCAGCTGAGCACCCAGATCGGATCATATGGCGATATGGATGCCTGGGTCGGGCTCTGGCCGGAAAAAATGGAGGCTCCGACGACTAAGATCAAAGGATTTTTTATTTAGGGTTTGTTTCAGAAGATGAAAATGAAAACGAAAAAAAAGAAAAAGAGAGAGAGAGAGAGAGAGAGAGAGAGAGAGAATATGAGGGTGTGAACTCTGAAATGAAGCTGAGAAAAGTCGAGTAGAGAGAGAGAGGAAAAGGTTGGAGTTGGAGAAGGGGAAGAGGGTAAATATTTTTTTTTTTTTCTTTTTTCTTTCTAAGAAGTGGGAAATTTTCTTTTCTTTTTTTGGGAGAAGGAAAATAATTAAATATTCCATTTATTAAATATTTATTTATTATTTATTGCTTTGTTGCTGCGAGTCAACTTAACGTTAGGCCACTGCATGGATGTGATCCTTTTCTAGATTTTCTAAATTTGTTTTTATTTATTTTTTAAGTTTTTCTTTGTTTTATTCTATCTGTTTTCACTTTTCCTTTTTCTTTTTTTTGAAGAAGGAATTATCGTATTTTTAAACTAAATACTGCTGTATTTTCGTACTTTAATTTCTGTCCATGTCCTACACACCCAACTCTTTTTCCCGCCCCCACAAAGCAAAAATGTTTAAAAAAAAAATGTTTTATTAGAAAAACTCGAAAAGGTTTGTAAATTAAAACACAGTGATTACTAATTGGACTTAATATGGAGCCATATTTTGAGGAAAATACGTGTTCAACATAAATAAAATGTATACATATATGTATAAATAACAAAAGTGACTTCTTTGTATAATGATGGAGTTCTTTCTCTTTAATAAATAAAACAAAATGCCACCGTTAAGAGACTTAGTCAAAAGGCTCTTGCTTCCAATAAAACGTTCTGAACTTTGTAAACAGAGGTGTGATTATTAAATATATTAGTGCTCTTCTTTATCCAGTGACAAACATATATTGTATATAATGAAATGATATTTTGAGTTTGTCTAGCTAGATTTGAGTTACAAATTTTATTATTGTTTATACTACTATTTTGATATTACACAATTTCGCAAAAATGTTTCCTGCATTAAATCGAATTATGTATAGTATGACTTCATCACTGTTGTTTTTTCCAACTCTAGAAAGTATGTATTGGTTAATTAAATGCAACCATTAAACCATGTCATTTTAATGGCAAGTGTATGATAATAACACGGCTGCTACCTGCTTCTATCAACTATGGACCACCCCTTACAATTCACTATATATATATATATATATATATGTTCCCAATCTTGCAGGTATTTTTTTTTTCATATCCATAAGTATATTTTTTAGCCATAAGATTAATAATCTAAAAGTTATATAATTTGAGTAGTTTAAAAAAAATAAAAATAAATACTCGTTATTTAATATTTTTCTCTTTCTTTTCTTTTTACAATAAAAAGACGTTACTAATTTTAATTGGCCAAAACAATACCTATAAATAAGTATAAAAAAATATTTATTGGATATATATATATTGTATTTGTACTGAGTATTTTTATTTATATACACATGGTGCTTAAAAACCAATATACTAGTAACAATGTGACATGAAAATTCTTGTGCTAGACATTATGAACCATGTGGGAATAACTTTTAAATAGAACTTCCTTTCTCAAGCTAATAGATTGTGGCCAAACAATTATCACATTAATTGGTGAACAAACTTATGTATCCATAAGGCCTAAATTTACTTTTTTTTTTAGAAAATAAAAAAAAAAAAGAAAAAGAAAATAAGTGAAGAAGTAGGTGTTGAATCCCCTAAACACCATTATTATTGTTGGGCAGTTACAATGCACTAATACTAGCATTAAGTGAGTCTGAGCTTTTAATTAAGAGCAATGCTATGAGAGATTAGTGGTGTCTAACACCACAATGACATGTCTGTTTGTTACTGGATGATTTAATTAATAAACTATATCTTACATTAGATCTCATCTAAATTATAATTATGATTAATCAGTAACAAATTGATACATCATTGTGGTGCTAGGCACTCCACAATATTATTCTATAATTAATGAAGTTATGGAACTAGCCTTTTATTAATTATTATTATTATTATTATTTTCCTTCTTTTTCATTTAGTTATGGAGGTTGTAGACCAAGCTTTGGTCTTTTAGGCTGATGGGTTTATTATTATAGGCATGGACCAATACAATTGGTGCCTAAGATCAAAATGCTAAGTTTGGAAGATCAAAATGTTAAGTTTGGACCATCCACTCATAAATGACATATAAATATATGATATTTATAATTCACGTATCAGGATAGTCAGGAAGATTTACTTAAATATTACATTTTGCATTGCATACTACATATTATTAATTTATTCTGAGTGTTTTTTTAAGTAATATTTCAAGTGGCAAAGCCTTACTACGAGCGTGTACTGGATTGTTTTCAGAAAGCTACTTTTAAATTTTAAAAGTAGTTGAGAATGGTCGAATAATAGGCCTTTGGTAAAACTCATTTTGGTCCGCTACTCGCAAAAAATATATTGCATAACGGAATTGGAGAAAATCTGAAAATGTAAGAAAAACTTCCGAAAAATCTCATTCACTTCGTTGCCATTGTGCAATTTTTCAGAAATCTCTTATTAATAATTGTTTTTAAAGTACTTAAATATTATCTTCATCTATTAAAAAACTCTCATACCTCTTTCAATTTTTCATAGTGTTTGATTCATTTCATCTCTCAAGACAATAATACATAACCAAAAAGAAAAATATACCCCATTTCTTTTTCAATGGTTTTTATGCGTGTTTAATTAAAATATTTGCTTCCCAATTTTTTTTTGGGGCACCTGAAATATTATAAATGGAAGCTACGATATTTTGGAACTCTAGTTTGAAAAACTAATCATAATCAAAATTAAAAATAAGTATATATACATGGGCACTAATCTAGTAGATAATTTTTTTTACCTATATATAAATATCGTTTTGACTAATTAAAATTTATCTTACATATTTTTTATTAATAAAAAATAAAAAAGAGAAATAGTATTAATAATGTACATTAATGATGTACGTCTTTTCATGCATGTCATTATAATTGTTAGATCATCGTCAAATAATAAAAGAAATATCTATGCATAGGTTTAAAAAAAATGTTTACTGAATTAACGACCTCTATATATATAATACATGTGAGAAGACCACTTATCCACTAAAACATCCTTTGATATAAAGATTTGAGTATTGCTACTTAAGGTCGATAATATTTTCCTAACGTCCTCATTAAGATATTTTTATTAAAATTATTAGTCAAATTTTCTCAGGTTTTACAGGTGTATATTCTTGTTTAGGTGTCAATATTCTTTTCTTTGGGATAATATGAGACTACAATAGGTGAGACTACATACAGCACCTCACAATTTCTCCGGAATGCTTTTCATATCCATCTTCTTAAGACAATTTAAGACCATAATAAATGAGTGTCTGTTTTTGGCATCATATGGGTCTCACAATTTCATCAAAATTGTTTTACGAAATGGGACATTAATAATTTAGGGTTATTTGCAAAAAATACCCTAAAGTGTAATTTTTCTATAAATTTAATCTTGTCTTTTGTATTGTACAAAATTATACTTTCATAATTTAAATTTCTACAAATTTACAGATATATAAAATGTGAGAGTATTATTTTGTACGAGTCAAAAAACATAGTTAAAATTACAGAAAGGTCATACTTTAAGGTATTTTTTTTTGTAGTTATCTCAATAATTTATATAGAGATGTAAAGTGAATCAGATCGGCTTGGTCAGACTTATATTTAATAGGCTCATATAGACTTTATACTGGGCCTAGGCTCCACCCATATAAAATATGGGTTGGCCCAAGCTGGCCTTCCTATCAATGAACTCGGCATGGCCCATAGGCCTAACCCACATTTTATACGTGCCTAAGTATGTTTTTCCTATGCAGGTTGAATATAGGCCTATTCGGACCAAAATCCTAGCATAATTTCGTTGTTATTATATGTTTTAATATTTTTAAATTTTATTAAGCATTACTATTTCATAGTGATTATATTATCCATTTGTTTTTGTTAGATTAAAATAGAAAGAAAACATATTCATATTCATTTAAAAATTAAATAAATTAAAAATAAAAAAGTATATAAATATTATTAAAAGTATATAAATAAAAATATTTAATTAAGATTTTTTTTAAAAAAATAGTTATGAAATATATTTAAAATTATATATAAAATGACTAAATGCGGACCTACAGAAATATGAGTCAGACCGTTAGGTCAATTGTCGAGGCCCAGCCCGACCCATGCTATATGTACCAGAATAGTGCCATGTTTTTCCTTCAGAATATAAGTCAGCTCACATTAATATCTCTAAATTTATAAATAAGAATATATCATTTTTGCATCACACGTCTCACAATTTCATCAAAATTCTTTTAGCAAATGGTACTGGTATCCCCTTATATAAGTATTAATAACTTAATATCTTTTTCTATTTGAGGCGATATGATAATCTAATAAATCAATAAGGTTGTCCATTTTTTGCACTAAGACTTTCTAATTTTATCAAAATGCTTTTACCAAGTTACAATATCACCTCGTACAAGTATTAATATTCTTTTCTCTGATACGAGACTATATTGAAAAAAACTGTTGTTGCATATCTAATAATTTTCCTAAATTATTTTTACCAAGTGGTATATATCTTCTTATAAAAGTATCAATATTCTTCTCCCTAAGATGACAGGAGAACACAATAAATGAGACTGCATCCGTTTCGAAACCATGGGTATTATAACTTCCTTAAAATGCTTTTGCCAAGTTGCATCCCCTTTTATAAGTTCTAATATCCTTTTCCCTGAGGCGAAATAAGACTATATCTATTTTGGCACCATGCATCTCAAAATTTTCCTTAGATTGCTTTTAACAAGTAGTATTCCCTCATATAAGTTAATATCCCTCTCCCCCAAGACGATATGAGTATATAATAAATATGACTACATCTATTTTGAAACCATGGGTCTCGTAATTTTCTTAAAATGCTTTTACCAAGTTGCATCCTATTTTATAAACTCTAATATTCTTCTCACTGAGACGATATAAGACTACGCTTATTTTGGTATTATGCATCTCAAAATTTTCCTTACATTGCTTTTAACAAGTGGTAATCCCTCGTGTAAGCGTTAATATTTATCTTTCTGAGACGATACGAGAATATAATAAACGAGATTACATCGGTTTCGAAGCCGTGGGTCTTATAACTTCCCTAAAATGCTTTTGCCAAGTTGCATCCCCTTTTATAAGTTCTAATATCCTTCTCCCTTAAATAATATAAAACTACATTCATTTTTTAAAAAAATATAAAACTACATTCATTTTGGTACCATGCATCTCATAATTTCCTTAAATTACTTTAAACAAGTGGTATCCTCTTCTGCAAGCGTTATTAACCTCTTCCTTGAGAAGACACAAATAATGAGACCACGCTTGTTTCTACATCATGGGTCTCACCATTTCCTTAAAATTCTTTTGCCAAGTTGCATGCTCTTTTATAAGTGTTAATATCCTTCTCATGAGATAAGATAAGACTATACTAATATTACTTTTATATTTTGTATTTTGACACTTTGTTTAAATTATATCTTGTGTTTTGGTTATTATCAATATTGACCTTTAGATTTAAAATCTATTATGAATTTATACACTGACATCAATTCAGAGTAATTAATTTACCAAGATATCATTTAAAAATTGAAAATAAACTATATAAAAACTGATCCGAGAATAAGTTTATAAAATCATCTTGGTAAATTAACTATTCTAAATTAATATCATTGTGTAAATTTGTAATAGATTTCAAATCTAAATATCAATATTATAATAATCAAAGCAGATGTTTCTTCGACACCACGCGTCTCATAAAATTTTTATCAAGCAATATTTCTTTGTTTAAGTGCTAATATCCTCCCTCCCTCCCAAGACAATACAATACTATAATAAATGAGAGTACTATGCCCGTTTTGGTGTCATGACCTTAGGTCTCACAGTTTTGTTACTTCTACGAACTTGTATTTCCTCGTATAAGTTTCAACATCCTTCTCCTTGAGAGGATTTGAGACTATAATAATTGTGACTATATTTGTTTTGGCACCATCAGTCTCATATTTCCAAATGTTACCCCTCGTGTAATTGTCAAGAATCAAGATCCTCTTCATAAATGAAATTAAATTATAATAAATGAGATTATAAGCCAATTTAGTATTATTGTATTGTGTTTTATTTATAATATAGTGAACATCGAATTATTTATAAATTATATTTACAAAATTCTTGTGTTATTCAAAAGTAACACTTAAAGGGTTTGGTAAGCTTATTATAGGATTTATGATGTAAAAAAAATGCATATAATTCAATCAATAAGTAAATTTAATGTGTGGCTAAAAGGGTTCACATAATTTATAAGCAAAATAGGAAAATGGGAAATTTAGGTAATCCCTCCCCCATGTTAGCGTATAACATTTTGCGATCCCAATCTTTAATTGATCTTGGAATTTTTATTGAAATTTCATTCGGAAAAAGAAAAAGAAATTGCGCTAAACCTTTATTACTGTTGTCAATGAAAGCAGTGAATAATTTGAAGGATGAAAAAATCACCATCACACGTCCTTTAGAATTAGCTCTTGATAAAATTAAAGTAAAAAAATTGGTGTCAATTTCCAACAGCACATGCAAAACAAATACCGAACATAAACAGTAATTTTTACCCGCAGCGTGAGCATGATTTTTTTATTTTGAAAAATACTTTTAACATAATTTATTTCCCAGAACAGGAGGGAACAAAAAGATTACCACATAATAGTCTATATGATGGGGATAGTCATGAAGTGAATCCATCAAGGGATGCAAATCATAGTCACGTGCCTAAAAGTATCCTAAAATAATAAGAACTGTTTTTTCTTTTCCTTTTCAAAATATCGTTTCTTTATTTCTTTATTTTTTTTGGAAGAAAATGTTGGAATTTAGATTAAGAAAAGGCAAAATCCGCTTGAATTATCAGAAATACATACTGAATAATTATCCAACCAAATTTGATCACTGTGGATCTAAGAGCTCAAAACTTTGTTTCAACATCATATAGATAATACTACAAAAATGTTCTTCTAAAAAAAACTGCAATAATAATCTCTAAATATAGGTGAAATACTTAATTTATTCCGTTGGACTTCATAAATTACAAAAATATATAATTTGGCTTAATAAATTCATATGAATTTCACTCTTCCATTTATTCTGGTCAAAATTAAGAAATTTTTTTTAAATGACCAATATGCCTTTAACCAAACACGATTAATTAATTTAGGAAGAAATTGTATATGATTTTTCATTACAATCTGCTTATTCAATTTTTTTTTTTGGGTTAATTTTACCCACCACCATTTGTTTTAGGCTACTTACAAAATGGCTCTGGTTGTATCTTTCTCTGGCTACAAGTTTATTGTATGATATTTTTATCTTTTTTATCTCAATTTTTACTTAATAAAATAGACGGACGAGTTTTCAATGGTTACCGTTCTATAGTAACCATCATAAAAAAATTAAAAGCAAGTGTAGACATTAAATTATTAAGATATTAGTGCAAACACTAATTATATATAATGATCTAAACTTAAAAGTTATCTTTTATAACAAGTTTTAAACAGGTTACCATTTAACATTAATTGCAAAAATTCCTTTATTCCCTATTTTTTTAGGATTGTTACATTTGATTACCTAGTTTTTTAAAATATGTAAATTTTGAAAATCGCTATCGAGTTTGACTTTTTTTTTTAAAACCCTTAAAAATGATCTTATATTATGGGTTTATTTGCACCATTAGTCCCAAATCTTTAAGTGCCTTAGCATATTAGTCCCCAAATTATTTTTTTGGCATTTAAATCTCCAATTTTACATTTTACATGAAAATAAGTCCTTTTTCCATTAAAGACCATATTCATCGTTTAAGGAACAAAGGCCATTTTGGCATACAAATCATCTTATCTATAATCCTTTTAATTAATAATTTTTTTTTGTAATTCGTTAATATACCCACCAATTAATTTAAGTTGACATACTCCAATTAAAATTGATATACCCTCAAATTGAATTGTCATAGGCTTTAATAAAATTGATATATACGTTTTTTTTCTTTAAAGTAATTTATTTTTATAAAATGATGGTTTAATCAAAACTGATATACCATCCAATTAAATTGATATTCCTATTTTATTTTTTCTGAATAATTTATTGATATACCCTCCGATCAAATTGGTTTACTATCTAATTGAATTGATATACTAGTTTTAGTTTTAGTTTTAGGATTAAATAATTTGTTCATTAAAAAAAAAAAGAAAAATGATTTCATGCCCTAGTGTTTCTTACTAAGCAATAGTCAATCATTTTATTCCATGAGTCTTGGCAAGTGCAATCCTAATTAAATATTGTGTTAAAAAGGTACGCAATATTTTTTTTATAAAAAAAGTGGGGCTTAACTAATGACTTTCACTTATTATAAATTAAAGGAAAATACTAACTACTACTCAATCCCCACCCTACTCGATTAGGGATAATAGGCTTTCACACCTACTCTTGGTGTGACTCGAACCTAAGACCAAGATCCTAAGTAGTAGGTACTCTTACCACTTAAGCCAACCTACTTCGTCAATGTACGCAATATTTACTTCAAAACAAAACATGAAAAAAAGATTCTAAATATTTACTTCTAAAACAAAACATGAAAAAAAGATTATGCCAATGGAAACATGAATAAGATATAGAACTAGAACTATAACTTTACTAAAATGTACATATTCAGCAAAAAAAAATAATAAAATAGGTAGGGGGAAAAAAATTCTGCACAAAAATAATGATTTGACATATAAATATAAACAAGAAACTACTAAAGAAAGAACTATGCTGGAATTAAACAAGAATATGGAATATTATTAGATGGACACATAGCTATTTTTTTTTTTTCAAATGAACATAAAACTACAAACTAGAAAAGATGGCATATATTAACATCTTGCTATATTCACCCTAATTTAGTTAACAGATTTAGAAAAGAACTTTTGCCAATTGAACATGTGACATTTGGCACTTTACCGAGTGCTAGCACAAAACACCCACCTCATTTGTGCCCAAGTTCAAGTAACAGTAAACCTCAATAGGCACAAATGAGGTGGGTGTTTTGTGTTAGCACGGGACACACACTATGCTATCATAGGACATTATCTAAGCCTAGTAACCATTAATCTCAATCGGTACGACACAGTATAACACATGTTAGTACGTGACACACCTCACTTGTGCTCAAGTTCTAGTTTTTATTAATCTTAATAGGGATAACATGACATATGCTCGTGTGAGATATCCATCTCAATTATGTTGAAGCTCTAGTAATCATTAAACTCAAAAAGTACAACATGACACAGGCTAGCACGGGACATTGCCCAAGTCTAAAAACTATTAACATCAATCGACACGACATAACATATTATATGCTAGCATGGGACACCAATCATGCTAGCATGAGACACCTACCTCATTTGTGCCAAAGTTCTAGTAACCATTAACCTTAATAGGTACGACACATGAAAGCATATGACACTAATCATGCTAGCATGAGGTATTGTCTAAGTCTAGTAACTATTGACCTCAATTGGCATAGCACATCACAATACATGCTAGCACAGGATACCTACCATACCAGTGTGGGAGCCCATAAGTGAGATAAGTGTCCCATTAACCTCAATAGGACAATATGACACCCATCTCACTTGTGACCAAGTCTAGTAGCCATTAATCTCATTTGGGTACGACACATGCTAGCATGGGACATCTCTTAGGTCGTTCAGGACACTGCTTAAGTTTAGTAACCGTTAACCTCAATCAATGTAGTATAACACATGCTAGCACTGGACACGGACCATGTTAGCATAAGACAACCACTTTACTTATTCCTAAATCTAGTAATCGTCAACCTCAATCAGCACAACACAGTATAACACATGCTAGTACATGACACCTACTTCATTGGCATATGAGATTGGAAATGTTTGCACAGGACTCGCCACATATGAGCCCAACTCTAGTATCCGTTATCCTCAAGTTGGCACACAATATAAAGCAACTCTGGCAAGAGACTAGGCAATCGAACATAGGAGTCCAAATTCTTCTAATTTAGGTTCATTCTTTATGGTGCTATGTCTTTATCCTAGAGATGTCAATATAGGCTAAACTTTGGGAGCCGACCCATATTCCGAAGAAAAAATATGGTGCTGGCTCGACCTAACCTACATTGATACAGGCCTGGGTCAACCCGGTACATTTAATAAAGGTAGGACTGGCTTTAGAAAAAGGCCCATCAGCCTGGCACAAATTTAACCATTTTATATATAATTTTAATTATATGTTTAATTAAAATTTTTAAAAAATCTTAATTAAATATTTTCGTTTAAATGTTTTTAATTTTATTTATTTTAAATTTATTCAAATTTTAAAAGAATATGAATAGGTTTTAGGCCCATACTTTAGTTCACATAAGTAGGTATTTAATATTTAAAATATAGAACAACAACGAAATTAGGCTCGCATTTTGCCCCATATTCAACCTACATTGACATGACCTACTTAGGCCCGTATAAAATGTAGATTAGACCTGTGGGCTATATCGGACTCTTTGACAAGAATAAGGACCATGACTAAGCTTGGCACAAAACCTATATAGGTTTATCAAATGTAAGTCGAGTCATCCGGATTCAACCTACTTTACATCTCTAATCTTAGCATGGTCCTTGTCAATTCTCAGCCTCCTATATATTTTTTTGTCCATTATTGAATATTAGTTGAGTTAAATGTAGCCCTAAAGGTTTTTGTTTAGCAAGAAACAAATGATTAAAAAAATATATATTTATATAGCTAATGTAGCTCAATTGATATGATAAAGATGAGCCACATCAGCTAAAATTTTTTCATGAAAATTTCTTACAGAATAAATACCATATATTACATAAAATTATCAAAGCTGAAATACATTGGCATTCTTTTGTGGTGATTATACTTTTTTTTTTCCGAAAAAAAGAAACCTAAAAGAAAATCATTTGAAAGCACTAATGAAATTCAAATCGAAGCATCTAGTCTCTATTTTTTTTTTCAATGAATATTGCCTTTATTTTTTAGGAAATATTGTTTTTTCTAATATATATCATACTTGATTTTATTTTCAATTTTTTTTAAGACGCACAAAATTTCGTACTAGTATATCCAATACCGTAATGAGTTAAAATGACACACTTCTCTTGTAGCAACTACAAGTTTGTTTTTGAGGAAAAGAGTTTATTTATTTATTTATTTACTCTTTTGGTCAATTACCAAACTATCCTTTAAAAGTTATAAAAGTTATGTATATAAAAATCACATGTCAATTTAAAAGTAGAATTTGGCATATTGGCCGCAAGGACTAACATATATAATTCTTTTAAGAGTTCGGATTTAAATTCCAAATTTAAGGATTGGAGACCTAACTATAAAAAATGCAAAACATTTGAAACTACCCATTAGTGTATTTAATATGGTTGACTTAAAGAATATAAAATAGTTCTTTTTATTTCCAATTTAAGAATCCCTTGAATCTTAAATCAAGATTCCATTTAAATAAATAAAAAGCATATTGAAAAATTCCACATCAACACATGACTAACAAGTTGTACACTTCAAAACAAATTCAATGAGATTTTTAAGTTCAAAACTAATTAATTATTATAAATTTTGTTGGCTAACTAGTTATAATCATGTGTGATCTTGCTCTTTGTCAACAACATAAAAATAATAATCTAGATTGATAAATATTAGAATAACCATTAAAACTCCGTCCAGAAGTAGACTGATATTTTTGTTGTCTTAAAATTGAGTAGATGAATTAATCACTGCACCTAAGTCGGAGTGATATTTTGTAATTATTTCTAATGTATAATGGCAGTAGTGCGAATATAATGTTAAAACTAGTAATATATGTATGAACTGTCACAATCCAAATCCTAGGCTATGACTTTTTGGTAATTTTGAGTGTAAATTAATATAAATAAAGAATTTTACGAAATTCTGAGAAAATCAAGTACTTGGATTTTCATTTTAGTCCTCAAATCGTTGGAAATTCTGTATAAAAGAAGTTTTTATTTAGTTTAATTTATAAAAAAAATAGATACACCGATTTAATATCAGGAAAATATAGTTAAGTTATACAAATCTTGATTTAAGAGAAATGCAATGTTGACTTAATAGGTTTTTCAAATCTTTAACCCAAATGTCTAAAATTTAACTTACAAATCTTGCCAAAATTCCAAGTGCTTAAAACTTTAAAATATGCTCCTTGGGAATAATAATGTCCCATTTATACCCCAAATCCTCGAATAGTAGAAAATACGTCCTCATACAATCACTTATTAGGAACAAGAAACTTAGCCACATAGATAGACCTGAGAAAGAAAGAATAAAACAAGGTAGAAGGACCAACCGAAGAGGGATAGGATGATAAGCGTAAGTCAAGCGACTTATCTAGCCAACAGGACAACCGACTCAAATAAACAATCACCTGAAAGGGGGAAAAATAGGAAGGGTGAGCTCGAGAGCTCAGTAGGAAAGCTGTTACCTCATGTAAAAAAAATCTTTTAGTGATGGAAAGCCCATGCATAGTTAGTTTAGTCCAAAAACATCTTTTTGCAAAACCATGTTTATGTACTTATACATATTCATTTCTAAAGTTGATAGTCTGTATACATATATATATATATAACTGAATATATATATGTATAAAAATTATGTTATCTAAAATCAATAGTCTGTCATCACATACATATATATATATATATATAGAAAATATGATATCGGAAAATCAATCAGTCCACAAACACATGACACAAATCCACTCATACCCGTGAGTTCACCACCTCTCATCAATGGAAACCAAGATGTTGGCACTACGTGTGCCATATAACCTGCCTGACACCTAGCCCATAACCGGAGGGGACACCCGTGTGTGCCTACCAAACCTGGAGAGGCAACCGCATTACCTACACCTGCCAAATAGGGAGGTAATCAGAAGAAATATCTCACGCAGGTTCACGGACTCTGCACCGTCGGTGGGAGCGTAACGCCACACTGTAAAAACTCCATGATGCTAACCTGGGACTCATGTGTGATCCTATAACACGTGTACTCTGAACTGATGTGTAAAGTAACCATGTAGTAATTTAAGTTCAAATGATACTTTGGTTTTTAATAAAATAGTTAATTAAATTTTGTAGAAAAATGAGCAGCATAACATCCTTATTTTAATATACCCAAAAATAACTTGCATTCAAAAAAGTCGCAGAGCATTCTAATATATAAATTATACCATTCGATTCCATCACAGATATTTAAAAGTTATAAAATCACGTTTGTTCTCATATGTTGCAGAAAATAAGTTTTATTCATAAACGACATGAAAGAGAGGTAACTGAATCCCTACCTCACTTGAATAGTGATACCACGCTATTAGATGCTCAAGGTGCCGATTCGACGATCATTCGGAGGGTCGGGAACCAATTCCACGCCCTCGATCGCTCACTTAGGAAGACATCAACTTCTCAAAGAAGCTTCGAATCAATGAACGGATATCTTCATTGAATTCCTAATGTCCAAAATAGCTAAGTTAGACATATAACTCGACCAATTTGGGTCTGGGCCGACACCGGACTAGTGGCACACAAAACTAGATAAAATCTAAGCCGTTAGATATTGATTTTCGTGTCAGTCACCAAATTTAGTCAATATATATACATATATATCAAACTTCTCCATTTTCCGATTACATTACAAAAATGATAACAAAAACGAAATCTAACGGTCAGATTAAAAACTAAAATTGGAAACTTAAAACACCTAAAAATGGCAACTTTCAATCCGAGCAAAATGAGATCGTGAAATATATACCTTGACGATCCTTGCGACGATACGAATCCAACAGCCTCGGTTTAAGGTCAAATGGTGGCCGGAATTATCGTCGAAAATCAAAACTTACCGCGGCCAAAAATAGCGTCTTCCGGCGACTCCGACACTTAGGCGGCTCGGAACTGGTGGCGTGGGCATCGTGGAGTTGTGTTGGAGGTTCGCCAGGGGTTAAGCTGGCCAGACGACAGCCGGTGGCTGTTCGGCGGTCCTTCGTTCTCCTTCGGCCGAGAGTGAATGAGGGAGAACAGAGAGGGAGAGTGAATCGGGAAGGGGAGATAGAGAGAGAGTGTAATATATTTAATTAGTTTTTTTTTTAAATCTGGTTAAATGATCATATTACCCTTAAAAAAAACTAGATTATTACACGAACTCCAATCCAAGTTCTTTTTTTTTTTAATCAATTTAATTGTCATCATGTAATTGGACATGATTGGATTTTATTATTTGAGTTGACTAATTCACTTCGAAGCTGATATAAATATGATTTACTATACAGTATTTTGTACTAATCACAAAATAACATATCAATTGCAATTTCAATTAGTGAAAGAAAAAAGAAAGAAAAGAAAAGTAGTTGAAAATTGAGTTCAAACCTGATGTATTCGGCTAAGTGACCTCCCCAAATTCCTTTTTGGCAAAATATCATTCTTATTTCTCATATTTTTCTTATATTTTTATTGTTTTGACATTGCACATGAAAGGCCTAAAAAATACCAGTCCTAAGATTTTCTTTGTTTCCTGATTTTTAGGTTGAAAAATCACGATTTTGAGCTCCAAATTGACGATTGTGTGTTTTTATTTGATTCAACCTTCTAAATATGAAAAAAAACCTAATTTCTTACAATATTTAACTCAAGTAAACATTAAATATTCATTTAAAAAAATATATATAAATATATATATATATATATATAAAAGATGATTTGAGAGTTTTCAAAGAAAAGGCATCATAGAGAAAGCAAAAATTTCATTAAAGAAAAGATTATTGCCCAAAATAAATATTTTAAAAATAATGGAATTAAATAAAATCGCGTTTAATGTCATATAACTAAGAGGATCCATTGATATTGTACATTAGGGCTTTGAGCAAAATGGCAAAATTTTGGGCCTATCTTTAGTAAATGTCTTTTTCTCAATTTTCAAACATTATAATAAAATGCGATACCCGTATCAAGCTCATTATATATATATATATATATATATATATATATATATATATATATATATATATATATATATATATCATATAATACTCATTACTTAGAAAAAAATTAGTATAATAATTGATATACTGATACATAAATTAATATGCATAAATTTTGTATGCTTATATACTCACAAACGATGAAAGGACCGTTTAGCAAAAAATGAATAAACAAAATCTGCCATTTAGCAAGAAATGAAATAAGCGGCAATTTCTTAAAATAAAAGAAAAAATGACGATTTGTTATAAAAACTTTAGTATTATTATCCATGTCCGCTCTAGTCCTTTTTCCAGTAATTTTGGTTAGTCTTGTCGTCGTCCATCTTCTGTGCTCTCATTTTTCTCAAAGGCAATGTAGTGAATCTTTAAGATGAAGTGCAACATTATTTTTTGAGTCCACGACTTCGTTTTTTCTGAAAAATTGGTTTGATTTCTGTTTTTTGAATTGTTTGGCATTTTTAGAATTTGGCTCTGTTCGAGGATAAGAAACCTTCGATTAATTCTACACTGATACTCTTATGGCATTTTATTAAAAATATTGAGTCTCTAATTTCAGGTATTATCTTTAATTTTATGGCAGAACTTCTGATTTTGAGGAAATTTTCGCCAGGTGTAGGTTCTGGAAGGTGCCTAATATTCTTGAAGTTTTCTGGATGTCTCCCCTTTATTCCTAGATTAAGGATAATACTGATGGTTTTACTTTTAGCAGTTTGGATCTTTCTGGGTGCTCAAAGATGTTTAGAACTCATAATAAGTTTGCTCATGTTATTTTTCTTTTCCTTTGGGAGTAGGTTATACTTTTGAATCTGAGTTAGCAACGACAATTCATGCGATTGATTTTGCTTGGAAGTACGGAAGCGTTTCTACTTGGACAGTGATTCCATTTATACGATTTCTATTTTGTTGACTTGTTCTTTAAAAATTATTTTTTGACGGAGATCTGCTTAGTCTAGAAGCTCGTAGTATATTGCTTATATGGATTTCGTCGTGACCTATATTTATTGTGAGGGTAATCGTATTGTTAATTTTTTGGCTTCTCGAATACTTTACTTTCTATAATTTATCCTACTCAGCGGTGGTCTGCTCATTCTTTTATTTATTTTTTTCTTTACGATGATTGTATTATAAAATCTAATTATAAGTTTGACTGATTTTTTATTTTTTCAGTTTGATTTTTCATCACATTTTTAGCCTTTAAGAAATCAGTTTATATTCTCTTCTGGCTAAGTGTCATTTCTTCTTTATTTTAAAATTTCACTTGTACCATCGAAGTTTGGTAAAAAAAAATAATATATGAGAATATTTCCCCTTCTTTTTATAATTGTTATTGTTTTAAGAAAATAAAAATCAAGTTACAAAATTGCCCCTGAGCATTTTCAATATTACGGTAAAACAATTGGTAGTTTCCCATTTCAAAGAGGAGTATTATGGTCAATGAGCATCAAAGGAAACGCCAGGGCAGGCTTAATTATTGTGGACAAGGTAAAGTGGGGAACAAGCTTTTGTTTTCTAATCTCCGAATTTGATGAAGTTTGACTAATGGGAATTCACGAAAATGCCACCAAAGAATGGGGTTTTTAATGCTTTTGACAAATGGGTCACACGGTACCAATTCCACAATGAAGACGATGACCCAAGTAAATGAGAAAGTTTGAAAAGCTTTCCCACTCAATTAATATTCTTCAGCTCCAATCTATCCAAAAGATAATATCAATCATAACTATAATTATAGTATTACTTATATAGTAATAATGACTATAATATGACATAAAAGAAAATAATGATCATAATATTATGTTAATTAGCATTAAATAATGAATGTGACCACACCTATGGTAGATCTTGAAATATATATTTTGTTTTGGGGTCATACATCTCACGAAATATGTTAAAAGTTTTAATATAAGTTTGAGTGGCGTGAAGATTTATTTATTTTTGTTAAAACAGTTGTAGTGTTTCTCTGGTATCTTGTGAACATTAAAACAGGGCTCGGAGAGGAGTGAATCTAAGAGTATTCCTCAATTAAGCAAATTTTTCGATATTCCTTTCTTAAAAATAAAAAAGAAAAAGAAAAGAAAAATTAACTGCAACCAATCTCAAGACACTGCCTTTTATTTTGTTTTTTTGTATTTGTATGTACATATATGCTCTCTCTTTGTCACTTTTTTCCTTTTTTAGTGGTATGCTTTTTCTCTTGCTGTTGTAGGTTTTCCATGATTATAAGTAAATCATTAACTTTTACTTGCAAAAAAAAATTAAATCAGTAGACTCTTCCATGTTCTCATGAAGAAGATTAAGCATCACCAAATATCACAAATAGAAGAACAAATCACAAATAGAAGAACAAAGTGTTAAAAACCTAAATATAGTTTGTAGAACACCCGGCATATTTTTCATTCGTTTACCGGTCCCAACGACTTTAGGATCAATAGCTCACTTTTGGTCTTAAGCTAAATCGTTTTAATCAGAACGTTACAAGCAGCACTTTATCCCCGATTTGGAAAGAAGTATAATGAAAATACTACATATTATTTAGCTTTTAAGGATAAGGTCATCAGACATCTAATATAAAAAGAAAAAAGCGACTTGGGATATTTTTATATACCCTTACCCCGAATTTTATTGTTCGCGAATAAACGTTTAATTTTTTTCACACTGGTAAATGACAAAAAAAAATATGTTTTTTTTAAAAATAAAACTTTAACGAATTTAAGTTTTAGCACCGATTTAATTAGTGGCAAACTGTTTTTTTTTTTATTTAAATTAAAAAAAAAAACCCAACTCTTCAAACATAGGTCACAACCCTCCCTCACACCCTCTTTACTACCCTGATATTCTTAATTGCAAAAGCCTATATTACTGAGGTGAACGACTTTCCTCGAGATGTCATTAATCTCAATTCACAGAATGACCATTCCTCAATTAATACACCTTTTTAAAAAAAGAATTATATTCCTCAAATTATATATATATATATATATATATATATATATATATATATGTTATCTTCTCATGGTCACTGTTTCCTTGTGGAGCGTTTGACAGTACTCTGACGGTGTCACTTAATAAAATCACCTAGCAGTAGCACAAGTTATATTTTTGGAAAATAGGCATAAAAAACAATAGTTTTATTTCATTTATTTTTAAATAAAACAACATAAAGAGAAAAGACAAATCATTTTTATAGAACTCGGGGTTAAAAACACTGAATAAATCCATGTGTGTACAGTGTATGCTTGGAATACCCCAATTAAGGGAAAGGAAAGCTAAATGGATATGAATACGATCCACTACTGGGACCATATATTAATGATTGCAGGGTCACTTATAGTGAGCCATTTTCCTGCCATTAATGTCAAGCACATCCAGGGACTCCCAACCCCTCAAAACATCCTCATCCTCATCCTCCTATATTTTTTCATCTATCTATTCTTAAACTGAAATTACATGTTAGGATTCATTACCATAGTCCATAATGGTATAAACACTAGCGCACTAATAATTGCAGGTTTAATTTGCTATTTGATCTATTGCATAGTTTAGAACCTTCAGATCACTCATCTTCTTATAAAAATAAATAAACAAATAAACAAAAATCTATACGAAAAACACACACCACCGTTATTATTTCCAAATTCTAATGGAAGTTATGGAACCGCTTTAATATGTGAAACCAGATTCAATTAAGCACATATGGACTCACATTCACATGGCTCGAATACACACACGTGAACTCGGTGGTGTATTTACACAATTGAATTGGATAGCATTTTTAAGGCAAGCTGAAGACAAAGTTACTTAGACTGTACACTCCATGAGTATTTATTTGATTTGGAGTCCTTCGGCAACAATGGTTTCTTTTCATATCAAAAAGCAAGATAATTTTGTCATTTTATAGGTGCAGTGCGTCAGAATAGAGGTGTCAGCACTCAGCATTATCAATTTATTATCGAAATGAGTAAATAGTTAATAAATATGCAAGGTTAAATTTGCATGTTAAAAATGGCTATAAAATATTTAGTTCCACCAATTACCTATAGCTATTTGTAGTTTGGAGACAACATTGTTTATGCTGTAAGCCTCTAGTATTCCAAATTAAATAATGTACAGCTGATCTTTTAGGAGAGCTAATAGGTAGAGTCCATTTTCCTAGTCCTAATTCAATAACTGCCGGAAAGGGTAATGATTAGACAAATAGAGATTTATAGTTTGCCAACTAAATCACATACAAATACAACACAGCATTTAAATCACCAGTCTCCAACAGTAACAAGTCCATTGGCTTATTTCAAAAGTATGTTATTTATAAATTAAATACATATATACCAATGTGTATATGCATAAGCAAACCACCCCCCAAGAAATTTAATGAAAAAGCCAAAAAGGCATGAAAAGACATGGAACATAACTTAACAGGGGCAAAAGGAAAAAGAGGGATAAAATACGTAGCTTGTAAGCCTATCACCTTCAATTCTGCAACCATGGTGGAGGAACTCATGTGGCAGATTGCATGTGCCTTAATACAGTGAGAAGTTAATAAACAAATCCGAATGCCGTCCAAGCAATCAGCTGACATTTATGGCATCGTTTATAGCACCAAATGTGTAATGAAAAATGAATAATTGAGTACAGGTTTTGTTTTCTTCGGAATAAGCTCTTGCAACAGAATCAAACTTTCTGATGGTCGAGTAACCAATTTCCTACTTTACCTATAAGCAATCTCATTAATGTTCAAAGCGTGTGAACAAAAAAAAAAATGAAATTTTATCGGAATTTCATTAAATGATCAAAACTATAGTACATAAATGCTACAGAATATTTAGGATTATCACCATGAAAAGGGGCTTGCTCCCAGCAAAAATATCTCGTTTTCCACATCTTTCACCCATTGACAAACCCGGTTGCAAGTCTTAATAGCCAATGCCTGAAAACTCATGTCAAAAGCAAATTCAGAAATCAGAATGCGTCAAACAAGAACAAATTGCATGATTCAAATCATCATTGAGAATCTGCTTGCTTTCATCACTGAATGATTTTATTAAACCTCTGACTAACTTTTTATGGAAATAAAAACCTATAGCCAAGGAAGTAGGAAGCAAGTCTGACTACACGGTTGGCCAAAAACTTGGTTAAAGAGGGATTCCCTCTTAAGGCCATTGGCTTTACAGGAAATGCAAATTGCAAATTGAGGTAAGCAGATGCTTATGCATACAACGATCTGAGCTCTAGCATAAGAAAAAATGTTAAGTAGTGCTCTACATCATTCTCTAGCTCAGTATACCTCCATGGTAGCCCATTCATACATTTTCTTCTTGTTCTGATCCAGTTGCAGTTAACTGTTTTTTGGGCTCCAATTCTTTTCTAAAGTCACTAAAAGCAGTGTATAAGCTTTCCGTCAGCCAAATTAAATCTAATTTAAAAAGGTCACATGACCAAAAAAAACAGTATCTAGGTTCTATTAACTGCAGCTATGCTAAGATTGCTAGAAGCTTAGACATAAGTAGTTGTAGCATGTCCGACCAAAAGTCCTATCAGAGAAGATGGTGGTCCACAGAATGATCTCTCAAAGTTTACAGTTAGTACAAAAAAAGACAGACGGAGGTCATTTCTAACAAGAAAGCAAGTCAATCAACAGAGATCAAGTCATGCATATTAATACTAATATCGTATCACATATTTTTGCATAACAAGCTTTGCCTTGATAGCTCATTCTTGGCAGGACTTCTATACTTCGGTTTTAATATGAATTAATATTATTTGGTAGATAAAAGTAATGCACAGTTTGGCATAGAAAACAAATTAAGAAAACTTCACCCAGATTTTACCTTGTCTGCAAGTGGATCAAATGCCGCATAAAGTTCAAAATCTTGAGTGACCCAACAGAGCAGAACTGCCAAAAGAAAACTCTCAATCAAGTAATATATATATATATATATATATATATATATATGTGTGTGTGTGTGTGTGTGTGTGTGTGTGTGTGTTTGTTTGTGTACAAATATGAGAATCCATGATTCAATGAAATTGAGGCAAACAAGAGAACGATATTAACAGAAACATTAAAACAGTATAAAGATGCCCATCTAACTCCGCATCTCCCCCCAAAATGCACAAATCGTACTATTCTGCATATACTTGTAGTAGTATGAACAGACAAGTACCATAGTTTTCATCTCTTCTAAACTGGGTTTTGTGGGGTCCGATTCCTTTTTCATGCATGGAAGCGTAAAGCTTCTGGTAAGCTCTATATAATCTGAAAAAACAATATATAATAATACATAAGCTTCAGCAAGGTAGTCAATCAAAGCTTTTGTTTCTTCCAGAGAAGCAACGAGTGCTGCAGTCTCACCTTTTCTGCTGCCTGGGACTACTAATAGGTGCCGGGAACTCAGAAGAAACATACTGATCTAGAAATACACTGCGGTATATGAAATGCCAAAGTCCAGCAGGGCCCGCTATCCAATCACATGTTTCCCTGAACCTTTCAGGAGAATCTGTTGGTGGTTTGGGTTGACTCAGATGAGAAGGTAAAGAGCTAGAGCGTGGTAATGGATCAACGGGCAAATCTTCAACATGCATCCCACCATCTAGCAAGGATCTCTGGATTTCACTAAGAACGTTTGACTTTAGAAGGACCATCTCAATACGCATCCTATAAATTGACAGCAAAAACATAATAAGAAATACATCAATAAGTTGTTCACCAACTATCAAACTTATTTCATCTCATTTCGGGAGCATGGGAAGATCCATATTGCACTTCTATATTTCATTAAACCAAAACTTAAACAGATTCTTTCATGAAGTTGCAACATCACACAATGCAACTCCACTTAATTATCGAATAAAATTCCACAATTAACCTGCAATCCTTTAGATGATAAAAAGCATCTGAACTAGTAGTAAGCAGCATCAAGTAAGTATCCACCTGAAAAAAGTAAGTAAAAGCATCATAATGCAATAGCGCACATTCAAAGGACAGACACAGAGATAAACTCTTATCTCCTACTGAGAAGAACTTTGCACTTGGAAAGGAAAATCGTCTCCCATGAATTCACTCACATCAAAATAATGGACATAAGCATACAAAAATGCCATAGGATTATATCTTGGCAAGCAAATTGGAGAGAAAGATTCAGATGTCCTGCATAAAGCGGAAAAAAATCAAAGTTCGTAAGACAATAGTCAAACCAATTGGATCCATTAATTAGAATCTCATATGAAACAACACTACCATAACAAGCACATATATAATTGTTTATGTATCATCTAGTGCTCCAAAAACTTAAAAATCAAGATAACCAAGCAACCAATTACCAATTAAAACAAAACGATCTAAAGATGAAATTAATGGATACTGAATATTGGTGGGACCTCTTTCGGATTATAAATGCCTACAAAATCAAGAGAGAAATTCTTATGGAAAAAAAAAAAAAAAACTGGAAATACTTCATGCGATGCTGCATGTCCTCTGTGGTGAAAATTAAATGGTACTGTATAACAAAAATATGCTGTGATTTAAGTAGACATAGGATAATAAATGCCTTCTAAAAGAAGAAAATATGCTAACTCCATGGGACCACATGAAGAATAAACTATCTGACCAAAATTGACCCAAATTATGCATGCTGTTGGCAGCATAAACTGTTTCAAGTAAAGAACAATATTGTGAAAGGACTGAAACTGGATTCTAATCATATAGAACAGACGAAAAACCAAATAATGCACTTCAAACCATGTTACAGCAGGGAAAAATTACATTTCAGATCTTTTCCAAAAGAATATTTGCAGGCATGCCAGGTACCTAAGTTGCTAAAACCTAAAAGATGATATGGTACTCTTATCATATTAAGGAAACTCCACTTACCTAAATGATTCTGAAGACATAACGAAGTTGGCAAGTAGCAGCATATCATCCGGATGTAGTGAAGCTTTTTGAGCACCAACAAGACTCACAACCTGCAGTCAAGCTTTTATCCGATTAAAATGCTCTACTAATAAATGGTTCAAATAACTATAATGTCCGGAAAAGAATGGGTATTACAACCTTGTGTTTGCACATTAATATTGCAAACAAAACACCCGAATCAGCAACATCTTGCAATATGGCAACCGCTGCCTGCCTTGTTGCAAGAGCAAGGGGTAGACAGGTGTATGCATGAAGAAATGTGGCTGGGTTGCTGAAAGCAAAGAGATAGGAAACATTATACAAATATATAAAAATCAAAGTCAAAACTCGCAATCGCAAAGAGATAATTACACATACAGACTTGCATGTATACCGCACTTAACAATCAAATTAGAAGACAATGCTTGTATGACTCACCAAGGGAGAAAATAATTCTACATAGGGTGATCTTATTTTCCTCGTCTTTTTTCTTAAAGAAAAACACTTTGGATAATGGAAGGAAAAGGGAAAAAAGGGCATATTCATCGGGCAAAACAAAAATAACATGTTTTTTTCCTAAACCAAAAAATGTTAAGCATGCTACAAGGGAGCAGAAAAACTAACCAACTGAAAGAATGGATGAGGGCGGAGAAGACAACATCTGTTCCACCCAGCAAAGGTGTCATGTCAAACTTTGGATTCTTCTCAAAACATCTATTCACCGACTTTGTTAGAATAAGTATCATCTGCACCCATATACCATAGTTTACTAAAGGAAAAAACTAGATTTTGCACATAATTTGTTCTGAACTTAAACCATGATAGTAACAGGTTTTTTTGCTTGATCCCAATATTCAAAAAAAAAAAAAAGTGGAAGAAGCAATGATATGTTAAGAGAGAGAGAGAGAGAGATTAAGGTAGAAAAAATCCGATGCTACCTGACCATACATTAGTTCCAACTGCCCCCTAAGAGAATCATAAGGCTCTTCTGTGCAGCTTATGCATACTAAATAAATTGGTCCTTTCACAAGAAAAACCACCTGAAGATGAAGAAATTCCACGCCAATTATTTAATTTAATGGAAAAAATGAGCTTGCAATATACGAATTGAAAGTGCAGCCATAATAGAATCTAAAGGTTTCATTCCTCAAAACTATAAACCTTCAGCATAAGGTACCAAATTAGGCCATTCTGGGTGGATGTACATTTTTCCCTTTCAATATCCCAAAATTCCCTAAACCTACCTAGTGGAGGGTGAGTTCTAACCTAGAGTCCCATCCCAACCCTAACAATTTGTGGGAAGCATAAAGTTATTGGTTATTCACCACATAGGTGGTCCAGAGGAATTAAACCTCATACCCTAAGGGAGTAAAACACAGGTTGACGGCTTAATTAACTCCCAAGGAAGATGTACTTATCCTTTTAAAGACATAGCAACCTATACAAGGACCAAATTCAACAACAAAAAAGAAGTCATATTCATTCATGCATGCAGCCCAAGGTCACATCTCAATGTACATTTTTCAAGAGAGAGATCACGTCAATATCTGAACTGCTAAACAAGACAACTATTAATAAATATACCAGCTAATTCATTTGAAATTTAAAATGGAGGTTCTCATTTTCCTTTCTAGTTTTGTACATTCAAAACAACAATAAATTCAAGATGATTATGTAAACGTAGACCAACAGGAGAATGAGAAAAGAGTTCTGTTTACTAATTTAAAGAATCTATAATCAAGTGAGAAAGCTTCAAACATAAAATAAGAACAGACCTGGTGCTTCCCAGCCCTTACGAATTTCACACGATCCCCACTGTATAATAAAAACAAAAAATAATCATTGTCAAGTACTCTGGTGATCTGAATTGAAAAATCATGCATATACTCTACAAAACAATAACTTTATAAGAGAATATAACCAACTCAGCACGATTCAGGAATTATACCCATTCTCAACAAAGGAAATAATGGCCTGCAATGTTGCTGAAAATCCTGCTAGCTTGTGTTCATCACCATATCTGGAAGTTAATAAGAAATGAAAAAGAAGAAATAAAACACCAAAAAACACAGTAAAATATTTGGTTGCACTTCATTCTGCACGGAAAATACAGACATTGGATGCACCAGAGACAGACCTCGAATATATTGGTTTGCCAGAGTGACTAAGAATGAAGAAGTGCTTCTTCCTCTTCCTCCATGATACTGAAGCATCATCCTGCGCTTCAATTATGAATCAAACAGCACATAACATTGCAGGTGCCCTCATAGATTTTAGCGAAAGTAAAATGATTTTACTGATAATATTGGTGTTAGGTTTGCCATAAAGGTGTCATACTTTCCAAATGTACAGCAGAGTATTAAGGAATCAATCTGATAACGGTCCTAATCAACCGCAAAAACGAATTCGAAATGCGAAAAATACCTCATCGACATGACGCTTTCCGGGCACCCACGATGCTTGAGAATCCAAAACCCCATCAACACCATCACTCCTCGGCTCCTGTATCTCATCTTCAACAACCTCACCAATCTCAAGCTCACCACTACTCGCACCACTGCTTCCTCTTTCACCAGCATACCCACTACTACTAGGGCTCGCTGGCTCGTCCACCTCGAGCTCCGAATTCGTTCTCCCCCAAACGACACCACCTCCTCCTAAACCCTCGCCTACCTCCTCCGCCGCAGCCAAACCACCAACCCCTCCGTAATCGGCCCAAACCTCTTCCTCCGCCCTGCCCACGGGTCCTTCCTCGCCCCCCATATCGGCATCTTCTTCGTCGTCGTCGCCGCCCTCACTCGCAGTCGCGAAACCGACTCCGTTTCGGGCCACCTGATTCGCGGCCGAGGCCAGTTCAGCGACGGGCTCGGACAATGCAACTGAACCCAACTGGGATTCGACGGATTCGGGAGAAGCGGGGTCGGGGGAGTCGTCGGCGGAGGTTGAGGAGGTCGAATCTAATGACATCGGAGTGGATAGCATAGCTGTGGAGGTTGGCTTCCGATGTCTTCTCTTCCAAGTGAAGCTACGAAATTAGGGTTTTAACAAGGTCTGGTATGGTAGCTGCTGCAACATTTGAGCGATGTAGAGAGAGAGAGAGAGAGAGAGAGAGAGAGAGAGAGAGAAGGTACTGGTTCGTCCGCCAGTCGTTGGGTCGAAGCTGAGCGGTCTGACCGGTAGGTTGGTGGATCCGAATTCCTAATCTTCGATACGGGCCGGGTTTGTGTTTACGGGCCTATGGGCCTTTCATTTCTTATGGACTCTCGTTGATGTACAGGTTTAGAAGGAGAAAAAGACACGGATAGGACTAGTTTGGGCGATTGACATTTTCGTGAAATGCAAGTTTTTTGAATATATATACCAGAAGGCTAACAATTAATGTGATTTCGCATCGACCTATTTATATCGTTCATATTACCTACGGCTTATTTGTTCAACAAAAACGTCATGAGTTCTAATACTTTTAAACATTATAATTATTTATTTATCTGATTTTTTTACTTTAGTTTTATTTTATTAAGATAAATTAGCTCATTAGTGTATTACTTTTATTTTATTTAAAAAAAATTCATTAAAAAATATTTTTATGAAGTAATTATTTAATATTTTATAATATTTTAAATAAAAATATTAATTAATCTTGTTAATTTAAATTAATTTTATGTAAAACATGTCAACTAAATGTGCGAATTTCGAAACGTATTACCATGTTGTGTTCAAAATGCTAGCCCTTATGACATATGACCAACCTTTTGGATTTTGTAGCAGTTGATAGAAAGAGAAATAAAAGCTTTCCAAAATTATGGGAGCCTATTTAATGCATTAAATGCATTTCAACCCATTTCTTTCACCTTTTTCTCTTTTCGATTCCCTTTGTCTCTCTCTTTCTCGTGTTCTTCTCTTCTCCCTCTCTATTTATTTTTTTTCCTAGTTGAAGCATTTTTAATCGAGAAAAATGGTCAAATCTTATTACTTATATATTATTTAAGAGCTTTGGTATTTGAAAACTTGTGGATATTGTAAGATAAATACGTACTTTATTTCATGAAAGATCTGATATTGTTTGATAATGAGTAATCAAAGGAGGTCTGTAATAATGATCTGGAAAATATTGTGCTAAAATATTTTTGCTAAACTATTCATCTTCTTTATGTAATGGTAATCTAGATATCGCAAGTCAAGTAGTTCTTTACCCCAGGTCAAGTAGTTTTGGACCATAAGCCAAGTAGTCCGTGATCCCAAGACAAGAATTACTTGACTTAAGGTCAAGTATAATACTACTTGGCTTAGGGCACCATAAACTACTAGACCTAGGATTAAAAACTAGTTGACTAGCCCTTGACCCCGATCAAGTAGTACTTTACATGAAACAATAAACAATAAAAATACAAAAAGAGACTTAGATAACCAACTTTCTCGTCGTTCTTCGGCATGGGGATTTAGATAGACTCTTTTTATTTGATATTGGGACTTAGATGGCCACTTTTTTATCCTTCCTGCCAACGTCGTAGTTGTAGATTTTGCAGACTCCTTTTTACCTTCGGTTGACCTAATTTTTGCCATTTGGGGACTTTTTATATTCTTTTAGGTGAGATGAATCTATTGAATAGCTGAAACATGGATTTAGGTGAATGATTTTTTAGTTTAAGATAATTTTTGGTGGTTTTTGTAGTCAGACATAAGGAACTATACATACTTAATAACAAATAAAATGCATTCCTAATTGAAAAAAAAATATTAAGTTAAATCAACTAACTGAACTGATCAAATAGACAACAAATCAAGTTGTACTTAACTAACCACTAGCCAAAAAAAAATGATTTATGATCTCAAGTAATAAAATTTTACCATAAGGTCAAGAAAACATTAAGTAAAATGGACAAATTTTACCATAAGGTCAAGAAAACATTAAGTAAAATGGATCTTGACATTTGCTGAAGTCATGTGAGCATTTTGAGGAAGTGTGTAGGGTAGGGTTATGTCATCAATGGTCATATCAGCTTTTCTGTATTGTTAGCTGCGAGGTTGGTTAGAGTATTGTAGTCTTTTAACTCGTATGGACTCCAATTTTTAGTCCTACAAAACTTATTACTAGAGGTGATCCTAAAAGTATCCAAAATAGGTGAAAATATTATTTGAATACTTATATCTAAGTTTTCAAAAATAATACAAAAAATACAATTTTTCTAAACTTATTATTTCTTTGTATGACATTTAGTGGTATTTTTATAAATATTTTAGTTATTGAAAATCAAGAAACAAGAATGTCAATTTTACATGCTAACCTATTTACCTGGGTACCCAATGAGGCAGGTAATACCCAGTTATTCAGATAAATGAAGCAAGCGCAGGTATTAATTAGAAAACTTGATCTAGATATAGGTATAAGGATACTTGCCCTACATACTCGACCTGATTATTTGTATATAAAAGATAAAAATATATATTATGTATATGTTTAATTTATGTAAAATACACATAAATAAATATGTATACATAAAAATTAGGCTATATTAATATAGTATTGCTAATTTTAGTATATGATATTATCATTAGATTTTTTTAATCTTTAAATTCATTTTTATTTTTTTCAAATTATTTAAATAATATTTTGTTATGAGTATAGGTACCCGTAAGTACTCAACTACACATATGGGGAATATTTGAACTTGCCATGCCTCTTTAAACGGGAAAATGGGAAGGGTATGGGTTTAGTTTTTCTCCATATATACAAGAGTGAGATAGTTGTATCCACCCCAAATCCTACATATTGTCATCCATACTAAGAAACTATTTTTAGAAATCAAATTGGTTTATGGTTTCCAACAAATAAAATTAGTTTCAACTAACTCTTTTTTTCTAGTTTTTAATAACCTTTGTTTATAGTTTCTAATAATCAAACTGATTTCTTTAGAATTTGGTTATTAGTTACAAGAAATTAAATTAGTTTCTAGTAACTAAATTAATTTTTTGGTTTGCTATAACTAAAATAATTTCCTGGTATCTAGTAACCAAAATGTTGTAAAAAATACCACTGAATGTCGTATGGAAAAATAATTATTTTGGGAAGATTATATTTTTTATTTTATATTTTAAAAATTATTATTGGTGTCATTTTCCCAAAAAAAAAAATAGAAACTTGATATTATAAGGTAAATTCTTTGAAAAATTATAGATTCATTTAGAAAAATATCACTTTCTAAAACTATTTAGCAAAAACATTACTTTTTACCAATTGATACGGTACTTGAGATAACCTGACAAATTATTTGAGGTAAACAGACTAGCTACCTTAAATAACTTGCTTAGTTACAATAAGTAATCTGATTGGTTATTTTGAGTATTTTTAAAAATTACTAAATTTTTTAAAAATGATATTTTTATAACTCAATTAAAGAATGGTATTTTCTAGTGAACTTTAAAAATTATATTTAAAAAAAAAATAAGATCATCTTTTAAAAGTTTTGGACTTTGGTCCTCGGGTTTTGTAAGAAATCAAAAAAATGGATGGTAGATTTTGAAAACTACTAAATAGTTAACTCGATTGGTTACTTCAGGTAATTTGACTAGATCACCTTAAATACTTTTGATTCAAGTTTTGAAGAGACGCTTTCTCAAGTGATAAAAATAAAAGTAGTACTTATCTAAATAAATTATGAATTTTTCAAAAAACAATTTATATGAGTGGTATTTTTCATTTTCATTTTTGAAACTTTAACGTATAAATTTAATTTCCTAGACATTTCGGCCTAATAAGTTTTAGAATGTTTTATTGGGCTTAATGTAGAATAAATTAAGTGAATACCATTTTTTTTCTCATCAGTTAAATCTACCACCATATCACTTTTTTAAATGAATTCTTAACAATCTTAATAGATTCTTGACGGATTTTTGATGAATTCTTGACTGATCCTTGACTAATTTCCTCCCAAAAGTGGAATAAACTAATAGTGATGGTAAATTTAGTTAAATATTTGAAAAAAGTGATAATTATCTACTTAACCCCTTAATGTATATGACCAATAAATGTAATGGACCGGTTTAATTTTAGCCCAAAATCTTACTGAATTGGCATCTTTTAATTAGAGGAAAAAAAAAA
>JXTB01000016.1:272467-285282 GCA_002914805.1 Parasponia andersonii
GTGGGTGACTTAAACCTTAATATTATAAGTAATGCGTGATTACCAATTAGGCTATATTTTAGATTTATTCTGCCACTTAGTAATAAAAACTTAAAGATGAACATTTACCATAACAAAGTTTTCAAAATCAATAATTTTGCTTGGAAAAAAAAACCTTGCAATAATGATCATCATATAAAATGTAAAATTATAATTGGATCCCTAACTTCCACAAAAGTTGCAATTGGTGTGCAAACATTAAGCATATGAATGATTAGCTGTAATGTGACGTTATATTAGATATGTTGCTAGATAAGTTCTGCTGGATTATACTAGGTTTGCTATCATATAGGAGATTGTAACATGAATGAATCAGATGATGAATGCAAACTAAATGTATATGAATGAGTTAAGCTTGTTAGCATGTAACTAAGGCCCCGTTTCGGATTACTTCTAGATTCTGCTTTTGGTTTTTAATTAGAGAAAAAAGAGGGAGAGGTAGTGTTTGGTAAGTTACTGTTTTTGATTAAAAAAAATTTAAAGATTGTTGTATAACCATTATTTTAAGCAGATTTTAAGAAGTAAAATAATAATTATTTATCAAGACTGATTATGGTATCATAATACGAATTATTTAAAATAACATTTTATAACATACGTAATCTATAATTTATCAAATACTAGATATTATTTTTAAACATCAAATTAGATTGACCAAACACTAGACTTTTTTTTTCTGAAACTACTTTTTACTCATAGCACAAAAATAACAAACTATCCCTGAGTAAGTTTTATTAGTTTACACTAGGCATACTAGTTAAAAATAAGATTTAGCATCTGATGTTTAGATATTGAATACTCAATAGAGTATAAACAAATATGCCAGATGAATAATTAACTTGAATATAAATAAATAGTAAAATTGATCATTAGGTGACCAGGCCATCCAAGCAATCGATGACAATATGTATTTCAGATAAATGATGATGCATAAATCCATCCAGGCATAATTTTCAGCTACGATTTAAGGCGAAGATAATATGATAAATGAAATGAGCAATATGAATATAACAATAAATAAATGCTAGCTTGCTCTTGAATTTTCCATTGGAAATGACTAAGTTCCGGGAAAAAATTTGGTCGAGTTGCTGAAAATGATGAATATGATTGAATGAAACTCCAATAACAAAGAAATTGCCCAAGAGATGATAGTGAAACTAATGCTTCTTATATAATTTATTATTATCCTCTATTTAGCTGAAGTATTATCAAGTCTTCCATTATAATGCACTACGTCAATAAATGCACCCAGAGGCTTTATATAGCAGCTCCTTGGGGTATTACAAGTTGAATTGCTCACAATGAGCACCTAAATTTTTAGGTTAATAGTTCAATAGGGTGTAGTCCAATGGAGTATTTCTCTTGAATATTTAACTTCCACTTGTACGAATAAACGACGGTTAATTTGTACTAAGCCGAATTAACCACTCGCAATTAACTTTTGGTGATTATGGCTGCTTATCACTTTAGCTAGTAATTTTCAATCTCAAAACCAAAACTTAGTTTCGACTTTCACTTTATTTGTGAGTTATGTGTGTAATTTTTCAACAAACATGTATACTTCGATTATAGTTATTAGAATATCGATCGTTCTGACGTATCTCAATATTTATATTAGGATTTGAGAGGACCACTTCTCATCTTTTCATTGTCTATCAACTAAAATGAGGATGAACCTATTAAAATGGCCTTTAGGAATTGCAAAGAGTCATTTTTATCAGAATTATAAAATCTATCCAGTATCAAATATTTGGTTTGCCTTTTATGGGACTAATTTTTGGAACTAAAATATATGGCTGCCTAATGATTGTGCTTCAACATGTCACAATTGATTCATAATAATCTTGTTCTTTTGGGAGCATTTTGCCTAGTTTAGTATACTTGCGATATTGTTTGTCTGCAATTAATTTCAAAGTACATAGTATGTATGCCTTTTCTTTTTGTATAAGTATTACGTGGACATTTTCAATGTCATCATAGTTTGTTCCTAAATGACCATCTAATTAACTCCTTTATTCATGTCTATATAGTACAAATTTTGCTACTTTATGTGATAGATCTGCATCTAAGTGCGGCCCACTATTTAAGTGCCACTTGAGTTTAAAAATCTTGATGCATTTTGTGTTTGTTTATTGCAGCTAAAGAGTTTTGTGATAAGAAATGCTTTTTTTTCTTTTTCTTTTTTTTTTTTTTTTGAAACATGATAAGAAATGCTTTTGATTATGTAACCATTAATATAGTTATATAATTAAAGTAAAGTGCGAAATTATGTGGGGTTTAGGGCTGAAATTGATCGCGCGCATCTGGCAAGTGGCAATAGTAATTTTTCTAGGATTAAAAAAAAAAAGAAAAAAAAAAGACGATAGGAAAGAAGTTTGTAGTTTTGGTCTTTATTAAAATTTGAAATTAATAATTACATAGTAGAATTCCAAGTAAAAAAAGCCTAGTGACGACAATAATAGTAGACAATAGTAGTAATGGCAACATCGAAGATGTGAGTTATAACTGATGACAAGTGACGATGATTTTGGATCGTGAATTAAAAATAATATCATATACATGTTAAAAAATGATAGCGATTTCGGGTTTTAATATAAATATATGAAAAAAAAAGTAATCGACAACGATTTCTAATTATAAATTATATATATGGGCACCAATGATATTAAACATAATATGATATAAATAAATATATATATATGGTGATAACGATGTCCATAGCAAATTTATTATAAAATGAACTCCCTCAAAGAAATTGAACTATAAATTAAAACACTAGTGATGCTGACATTTTGTGACAGATTTTCAAAGAGGATAGTTTAAAAGAGTGTCTCTAACTTACCCGTAAATCACTTATTTAGAAAAGAATAATAATAATAATAATAAAGAAAGAGAATCCAAATTAAATACCAGAAAAGATCAAATGCTTACAAAAAAAAAAATTATTAATATGAATGTATGCAATTGAGTCCCTAGTTTGCGCGAATGAATTTTTTTTAAAAAAAATCTTTTTACTTTTGGGGTGTAGATTCGAATTTAAGATCATTCATATTAAAGAAAAAGAAAAAAAGTGTGATTTTCAATAGACTATGTTTGCGACCACTCACGAATGAACTGGTTATTATTTTATCTAACCGTGACATTTTACTTCAACTGATTTTTAACAAACTGCATACAACTAGAGCATGACTTCAATATTATTTAGATTTTTTGTACTGAAATAATATTATTTAGAACTTAAAATGTTAAGATCCATGTAATTGATTTTTAGCCCTTAAAATAAGTAAGTATAAGTGCAACACCATAGCACATTGTTGTTCACTTATTAAATATAATACTTTTGCATTTTTATTTTTATTTTTTTAAGAAATGCTACATATTTTGACAAATCATAATAAAAATAATTTAGTTAATGTGACGTCATATAATCAATTAGTATTAAATGTATATAAAGCCATATTATTGTTATTATTATTATTATTATTATTATTTTGATAAAAAAATATATAAATCAGTGGTGTCTTGAGATTGTCTGTCTCAATAACCATGTGAGCTCAATAATCTCTGGGACCACAGATGAAAAGATAACGATCTTATTCTTGTGCCTTCTTCATCTAGCTATACATGGGTGCCTCACGCATTAAGAAATACATTATTAGAATGATCCATGAGGTGGCATAATGGCAAAGGCATAGAACATTCCCTTCTATCGTATCAATAGAAGGAGTTACGGTACGTCAGAACATTATCAATCTAGAAGATAAATAATAAATGAGAAGACTTTTTGAACTCTTTTTTTAATTATTTATTTTATTTTCTTCGGGATATGTTAAGCTCATCCATTTTTTTAAAAATTATTTCGGAAAAAAAATAAAAGAAAAAAAAGCCGTGGATGGAGGATAAGATACGTTGGTCCAAAGTTGCCATAAACACGTGGACCACAAATAGGTATAGGTGCACAAAAATTCCATGAGACCCAATGTGAGACCATCCCCTCACGTAACAGTTGCGTATTCCCATGTCTATAGTCCATAAAGAAGCGAGAAAACGACATGACGATACGAAAACGACTACCGAACTTAAATAAAACGCCAAAAGAGAGAGAGCTTGGCCTCCCACGCGGCACGCCATTACCATTATAGTGCATATCAATGAAACTTGTGGTCAACTAATCGGCGTGGCTTTTCTGTGGGCCCTCCCTACCTTTGATAATCTGACCGTCCATAGTGTCTCATCCAAAAAACGGTTGCTTGATATTTCACTTCTTCCTTTTTCTTTTCTTTGAGAAAATTAGGTTTAGTGATGACTTTTGGGTTTGAGTTTGATTCATTCGACTTGTCTAAAGATCAAGAAAATGTTATTTATATAAATATATAACCCCGAAATATAGATGACCACGGTGACCATTTGTGTGACTCTTTCTCTCACTTGTTGAGTAATTGACGATCAGTTAGTCGGTGAGTTCGTTAAGTGTTAATGTCTTCTTTCTTATTTTTTTTTTTTGGAAGTTAGGCTAAATAAAGTAGGGGAGTTCTAGCGTAAAAGGATAAAATTCCTCCTAATTGTAAATGCATATTTTAGATCTTTAGATTAAATTAAAGAGACAATATAATAGAAATGTACATGTATTATAGTACATAGGATTATGTTATACACATATTTAACTCACGATTGAAAAAAGAAAAAAAAAAAACTTACATTCTTTTATCTCTTCTTCCTCGTCTTTCGTCTTTCTCCATGCATAAAAGAAATCAGAAAATTTGTTTTTTATAAAAGCCATTTTTTTTTTATCCTCTCTTCGTCTTTTTCATTGTCGCCTATTGCACTAGTTATATGTAGAAATGAATAGACTGAACTCGAGATCCATGAAATACATCATATGACTAAAACTTTGAATAAAAAGAAATGGAGGCTTGCACTCCTAAAATTAAAAGCTTAAAATTCGTAATAACAGTAAGCTCAAACGAGGACCACTGGAAAGAGCAAGAATGATTGGGTGATATCATTGAATGCAATGACAATTTTTTTTTTTTTTTTCATTCTTATATTTAGAAAATTAGCCAGATAGTGGAAACAAAATTTTTCTTTACCCATCAATAATTCCATAGGTTTTGATTTTCTTCTTCTAAGATGTATATACAAGATATTTGTTGCTGGAATTCAGTAGCCATGACCAAATTCACTGTCATTTTTTTTTCTTCATAAAAAGTAAAGGCAACAAAATTGTGGGCTAAAGATGAGATGAGCACAACTCTATGCTTTAGGGCACACCTCTTGTTGTATGGATTTCTATTTTTTCATTCATTTGATTTAATCTAAAAGTCTAAAAAGTGCTCTTTCAGAGGGATTTTGCCCATGTTATACTAGAATTTCCAGCATATTGAGTTGGAATTGGATTGATCCAAAGTTGTCTAAAAATTAAAAGAAGTTTAATATAATCCTAAAGGACTAGATGACTCAGGTAATCACTTGTATGATTCTATCACTCGCTCACCTATTAGTCATCGAAAATTGGAGGAGGAGTGTCTTTGATTGGGACCCAAGTTGAGTAAAGTGAAATTTGGTAATGACTTCGTTCAATATTTTATTAGAAATATGAGTTTTCCACACATTAAAAAAATATTTAAATTTGAGTATTTTATAATTTAAACTTTGAAGATTGGATTCCGTAAAATAATGCTATGAAATTAAAAATTTCTGAAAATTAATATTATGAGCTAAATTTTTGACTAATTTTAGTAAAAAAAATATTATTTTCCATGAAAATTATATAAATCTTTATTATTTTCCTTAGCTTTTATAAAAGTCAACTTATATATTAATTTTCAAAAATTCTTAATCACAAAATATTACAATATTGGATGCAAATTTCAATATTTAAATTACAAAACAATCAAATCTCAAGATATTTTTTTATAATTGTTTTTTTTTTTTGAACAAGCAATTTTTTTTTTAAGTTTACCCTTCTTCAAAATACAAGATATGTCTAAATCTCCCTCCTCTTTTTTAATATATAAATATATATATATATATATATATATATATCCTCTTTAGGAGATGACTGGTGTTTGCCCCATTGCACAATAAATTCCGTATAACTCAATTTTAACGGGTTTGATTGGCCTAGAATGTCGTTTCCTATAGTGACAAAACTGTCCTTTCTTTTAGGAGATAATTGTTTTAGGTTTGTGTCCATAATTGTCCATAAGTCGTTTTCACGTAAAAGTTAATTTTGATATGCCAGTTTTACCCTAAGGTGACATTGTTGTCACGATGAGGCAATGTATCGATAACCAGAAGGAAGTATAATTTTCGTCCTTTTTTTTAAGGATATAATAAAATATAAAAAAATATTTGATTATTTTCCTACTCCTAATATCTGGTGCCTTTTCTTTCCGAATAACAAGGAAGTTTAAAAATTTGAGGTTTTCGATTGAATCCATTTTTCAATTTCGATAGATTGAAAAAGATGTCATTTAAACTAAAAGTCCTAATAATATTGGCCGGGGAAAGTACAACTACAAATCTTAATGCGAACATAATAACATGGGTTTGTCTAACATAAGAGACTATATTTTCACTCATGGCATGAGAGACCAAAATGACGTTGTTTCGCTCCCGGAGTTCGTGGCCATGGGCGGGAGCACCGGCATCTTTCGCCTTCCTCTTCGCGAAGCCGTGCATCCCAACCGCCCCACCTTCAGCTTCGAACTCAGGCCTCATCCCATCAGGAAGACTCAGTGAAATAGGCTGGCTCGCAATCCTCGACGAACCCCGGAATATTGCGGTCCAATTTCGTCCATGGAGCCGGAAAAAATGGCGCATGAGAGGTTCTTTATTCAGTTTTTTTTATTATTTTATTTTATTTTTTCTAATTGTTTTTATTCAAACATAAAACCAAATACTGTGCGCCATAAATACCCCCGAAGCTACACTTTTTTTAAAAAAAAATAACACCACCACCCATATTTTCAATTTTAGAAACCTTGGAGTTTCTTTCATTGATCGCACTTTAAAAAAAATAAAAAAATCATCACAACTTTCCTAATCATTCATTCAAACCAATCTTTCGAGTTCTCCAATCCGATCTCTATCACAAAACTCGAATACCCTTTTTCCCAAAAGCATTGTTTTTCCTATTTTTGATCATTGTTACCCCATTTTCTCACTCATAGTTTTGGTCTTTTTCTTGTTCTGTGTCAAAGTTTTGGTTTTTTTCTTGTTCTGTGACCAAAATCCTTCTTGGGTTTTCTGTTGTTCACTCTATCTTTTTCTGGGTTTTTGTTGTTTTTCTCTGAAGCTAGCTAATTATGGGTAGTTAGAATGGAAGAAGACATGGTGAAATTTTTTATCGAGAAAGAAAGCTATTGAATGAAATCAGAGAAGAAAAAGCATGTATACGTTTTTTCGTTTTTTTTTTTAATTAATTGTGGCGTGCTCTATTATTATTTGGGCCACATCATCTTCAAATCTGGTCCTTCAATTTTTCATCCAAGGGCCAGTTTAGTCTCTCATGAATGAGAGAAAAAAGCAGTCTCCTATTGTAGGCTTTTCCAATAACATATTATTATTTACAGGATATTATTATTTTTATAATATTTTTTTCGGTTTATATTTTTTATTTTGATTATTATTAATATTGACTCTTAAATTTAATATTTATTATAAATATACACCTGAGGGTAGTTAATTTATCTGATTTAATAAATTTATTATCTGATCAATTTTTATATAATTTAGTTTTTAATTTTTTAAACGACAATTTAGTAAATTAATTATTCTAAATTAGTATAAATTTATAATAAATTTTAAATTTAAAAATTAATATTAATAATAATAAAAATAGAAAGTATAATTTAAATAAAATATCAAAATACATAATATAAAAATGATAATACGGCTTATTTATATTGTCTGACCAACATAGTTACTGAGTTTTTAATCATATGTGTGTATCTCAATGGTCGCGTTAGCTTTCTAAGGTATGAATTTTAATATAAAGTTATAAAAGTACGCGGTAAGAGAGGCCAACTCATAATGAGTGTAGTTTACTGTCCAACTTTTCTTTTTGACGTTGACATAAACATACAATTTATTCGGTTTAATAAATGTCGTTGTTTTTAGTTTAAATGGAAAATGAACAATAATTTATCTGAATCCGTGAGTGAGTATGGCTTCAAAGCAAAGGGTTTTAGAGTAAGAGAAAGTTCAGGTAATGCTAGCAAGAACCATGTGATTACAATTAAAAAAAGAAGAACTGACCATGGACTATAAATTTGTACTGCATGAAGCCAATAACATATTCCATTATTATGCTCAACGAATACTATGGGACACTCAGATCATGAGGTTACGCTGTATTAGAAAAGAAAAATGTAGTTTCCATTTATCATGTTGATGAATAAACACTTTATACATACAGATACAAGTCTCATACTTCTAAATTAAATTTACATATATGAATTGTATACTTGAACCGGATTTTGGTCCTAAACACCATATACGCCCCTTAACATTACTCTTACAAGAACGTATTAATTGAGATCTCATGTTAGTTTTATGTTTACTTTGTAAGTTTGTATACGTTACTTTTAAGAAAAAGAAATTGCATGTATTCTTTTGTTTGCCGGTAATAACTAGCTGCTATATCATTGATAAATAAAGTATTGCTAGCTAATTTTATATTAATCAGAGAAGGAAATAATTGAGTTGGTTCATCAATAGACTTTAATTTGATGTGATATTTGATAGTGAAACGGTATAAAATTTATTTTTTTAAATATATAAACAGTTGTCTATACTATCGCCCAAAACAATTTACAAATGTCATAATCAATTTTAGATGGATAATTTCCCAATTAAATGGCAAGAAAACCAATTAGCCAAAGTTTAAAATATATTATTGGTCACGAGATCCAATGCTTGTATTGTTATCCTCATTGTCTGATTAATTTAACAAAACTTGATTAAAGTATGGATAAACAGATCAAAATTTAATTAATTTTTTTTTGGATTTGAAGAAACTAGAAGCAACCCCCCATTGGAACTATCCGCTATCGCCTCGCGCCTCTCGTCCAATAGGCAACACTTGTAACATGCTACCTCCTTACTTTAAACCAAACCTTATACTATTAAATACCGAAAACAAAATAATAAAGAACTAAGGAAAACGTTGATTAGCGAGTAAACTAAACTATAACACCAATCATATACTAAAAAAAGTGAAAATTGGTCTATCCTATATCAACCCCAAATTAGGATTTGGGAAAAATCGTGAAGACAATAATGCAAAACTGGAAAAGGATAGATGTGACCAATTGTACCTTATCAATTATTTTTTCAACAGGGGTCATTATCGTCGATTCGTAGCCTCTGCTTTTCTTCTTTTGTACCAACCCCACCTTATTAAAAAAAAAGAGAAGAAACCCCACCAATCATTTATCAATGACCCTACTTGCTATTTGTATTTTACCAAAATGGCCCCACCCAGCGCACCACCCTCTTCACTCTCCAGCCATAACTATTTTTCAACTCATGTAAATGTAACCTTGAAAATCAAAATTGACCACAAACCTCAAAAACGAGTAAATTATATATATATATATATAGAAAAAAAAAACCGATTAACGCAAAATGAAAGAGTGAAATGTAGCCGTGGAAAGTTATACCCAAAAGAAAAATAGTCAAATACAATCCTAAATTCTCCGAAGTTAGAATTACAATCGTGAAAATAAAAAAACGCTCCTCAAAAACACTCTAATGCAATACTAAAATCACCCCCAAAAAATTAACCAAAAAAACAAAAGAAAAAAACCGCTATGAGGATTAAAATTTCCCAAAAAAAATAATATTTCGTAAATTCCCGCTGTTATTTTTGAATTCTTTTTTCTCAACTTCCTTCTGAATTGCTTTTTTTTTTTTTTTTTCAGAGTATTTCAATCTTGGAACCCAGTTTTCTCCCAAATTGCATTTCTGACCCTACTGAGATCCCTCCCTTTGAGAGTCCTACCAATCCCTTCGTGCACCGAGAAAGAGGCGATCCTCGTCCTCGCCATCTGTCTCGCCAGAAACTCGTGAGGCGGAACCCGAACACTGCCTCCGCCGTCGCAATCGCCATGGCCGTCAAAATCGTCGTCATCGTCGTCGTTACCTCTACTCCGGCTATCTCTGTACTCGTCCCTGAGGATCTTCGACCAGTCCGGAATGTTGACCGGGAGCGAAGCCGGAGTCGCGCCGACGCGATCGCCGGGATCGGCGACCGATCGCTTCGAGGACGGCTTCTTGGAGATCAGGCGCGAGGTCGAGACCGGTTTGCGGAACTCGGGCGAGTTGGATCGGGCCGAGTTGTAGAGGTCGGACTCGTCGAGTTCGAATGCGGAAGAGTCCGCTGCGACCACCGCCGTGTGGTAGTCCTGGTCGCCGGAGAGGAAGCGGTAGTTCTGCCGAGTGAAATAGCTCTTACTCGTCGCCATATTTGGAGTTCGAAGTGCCACAAAAATTAAAAAAAGAAAAAAAAATGAAATCTCGTTTATATATATATATATATATATTTNTATATATTTTTTTTTTTTTGTTTTGTTTTTTTTGGGGTTTGGTTTGGTTTCTTTGAAATGAGGTTTTGATCGGCTTTTATAAAAGATCCAGCGTGAGCGAAGTGGATAAGGCTGGCCATCCCGAGCTACATTAAGGTGAAATTACGTAAAAGACCTTATGCTAAATTTCGCCCAAATGACACGTCGGATTTTTGATTTATCCATTTAATAATTTAATCAATATCTCGGGAGCCGGATTTTTGTGCTTTTCTCGCTAGAGATATGTACGGAGTCTTCTGATCCACACATAAAAAGGGAAGAGAAGTCACTGATGACACGTGAGGGTAAATGGCAGTAGATGGAGCGTAAATGATAGGAGACTTTTTTACGATTTTATCAACAATAAATTTTAAAAAAATTGTGATAATTAAATTGTATAAAAAAAATTATTAATCAAAATAAATAAAAAATATAAAAATTTTATAGTGGTTCAGTTCGAAAAAGATGAGTTTATGTCTATTGTTTTTCATTATTTTTTCTGGAGAATTACAAGAACTCAGAATTACAATATATTATCTGGAAAGAAGAAGAAAGTAAGAAAAATTTTCAAGAATTCCTAAAATTTTCAAGAATTCCTCAGCCTCCCTGGATCAGAAAAAATTCTAGCCCCCTCACAAAAACATTGAACTCCCTTTATATGGATGATGGTAGCTCAAAGTTCCCAATTGTGAGAATGGGTAACTGTACAATCGGGCAATACAATTTGAGTAACAATATAATTATATAATCACTTAAATAAGGTAACTGATCGATCTTTAAAGAGAAATTTTTGTTTCTCTTTCTTTATAGGTTACCCGTTTGACGAAGCGTAGACTAGTCTCCTTTTCATTCTGATCGCACTTAATCTTACTCATGCGACCTGACATAGGATTTTGGACCGCACAATAATTGCCTCCAGCTCCATTAGTTCTTTAGGACAAAATGGAGCTTCCTTCTAATGTAAGTGCGAGCTTAAAAAATGCGACGTCACGACCTAAACTTGAGATCCTTGAAGAGTCGAAGAGTCGCCAGATCTCAAATCTCACCTATCTCAAGATCACGCGCACCTTTTTTCTGATAGATGAAAACACGTGTCGCCTTTTCTAAGAAAAATAGCAGAACTCAAGGAAACTTAATGATAGCAATGATGCCAGCTGTCGTCTTTAAACCGAATCGTTTCAAATTTTGAAAGATACTGATTTAATTTCAGAAAAAATCAATTCCCGCGTAAACTTTGGCCTTTAGATCTGAAAATCAAATACCTTGATCTAAGGCTGTGATTTAGCGATGCTTGAGAGATAAATATCGGAAATCAATCCGCTTCTGCTTCTTCATTATAAACTCTCCCGTCTGAGCAAACCCTACAGCGTCATTTCGTTCTTCAGCTCGCACAGTTCCAGTATCTTTTCCGACGGAGTTCAGACCATATCTCAATCCCTCTTTTTCAAAGAAAGGTTAGTACATTTCTTCCCTCCTATTGTTCTTCGTCTGTTTTCAAAAAAACTTACAGTTTTAATTTCTAGGAATTGAAACACATCCCATATTCGGATGGACTGGAATGAGAATTTTTCAGATCTCCTTTACCAATTCATAGAATAGACTCTTTTCTAGATAATGGACAAAGACGAACACATGAAAGAGTTTCTAAGGTCTAATACCCTTTATTTTTTATTTTTTATTTTTTTTGACGGACTGCTCGAGCAATTTTTATGAATCCGTAGACTAATTAGATAAAATTCGACGAGTTTGCTTGTTAATACAATCTTAGGGTGAACCCCCAAAATTTACTAGTATATAGTGAAAATCCTTGATGCTTGCATAGAACTAAATACATCCGTATTTCTTTTCAGATATCTAATAGTGAGGATTTTAGGGAAGGGAATGCATTCTCAGGGGATTCTGAGAACTCCAGTGTTAGCTCCATAAACCTTGAAGATTACCTTGAGCCAGAACCCGAGGTAGAGATAACAGGGGTCAGGTAAAATAGTCCTCGCATAGGCAACCTCCCTCAGGACCAGTTGCCTCGACATATCAGGGATGTCCCTGCCTTCGCATCAGGATATCAATACGTAGAGGGGAATTGGTCATGTACCAATATAAAGACGAGCTGCACATCGAACAAGCTTAGCAAAATCATGTGCAACTATAAGATCGCCATCCTTCTTCACCTACCCATGGAATTCAATCGACCACACACACCACTAC